>SJYA01012725.1:0-11562 GCA_006410615.1 Neotragus moschatus
GACTCATTGGAAAAGACTCTGATGCTGGGAGGAATTGGGGGCAGGAGAAGGGGATGACAGAGGATGAGACTGCTGGATGGCATCACTGACTTGATGGACATGAGTTTGGGTAAACTCAGGGAGTTGGTGATGGACAGGAAGGCCTGGCGTGCTGCGAATCATGGGGTCGCAAAGATTCGGACATGACTGAGTGACTGAACTGAACTGAACTGATGGATGAATAGTATTTTGTTGTGTACGTATATACACACAGATAAATATCACATTTTCTTTGTTCATTCATCTGTTGGTGGACATTTAGGCTGTTTCCATGTCTTGGCAATTATAAATAATGCTGCTATGAACATTAGGGTGCATGTCCATTTTTGAACTAGTGTTTCCAAACTTACATGAGTAAGAAACTGGGCTAACCAGTTTTGTTTCCAAGCTAATCTTGTTCTGCCTTACCTTCTCTGCCATAGGCAAACTGGTTTTCTTTCAGATCCCTGGGCATACCAAGGCATATACATATGTTAATCCTTCACCAGGAATGCTCTTCCCTGAGTTTTTCTACTCTTTGTCTTTCAATTATCAGCTTCATAAGTTCTGCCTCCTAGAAGCCTTCTCTGAATCCTGAATTAATTATCATGCTCCTCTTCCCTTATTTCCATCTTAACCCCTTGCTTGTTTGTTTCTTAACACCTATCATAATCCACTATTACTTGTCTGATTACTTCTTTCCACCAGATTATTAGCTAAATGAGAAAGGTGGCTACCCTAGCCACCATTTTGTGTGCACATTAAGTTGCTTCAGTCACGTCCGACTCTTTGCAACTCTATGGACTGTAGCCCGCCAGGCTCCTCCTCTCCATGGGATTTCCCAGGCAAGAATAGTTGAGTGGGGTGCCATTCCCTTCCCCAGGGTCTTCCCTACCCAGAGATCAAACCCACATCGCCTATGTCAACTGCATTGGCACATTCTTTACCACTAGTGCCATCCGAGAAGCCCATTCACCATTGTGCCAGTGTCTAATCAGAGTGTCTGGCACAATGAAAACAACTGATAAGTATGAGTGAGTGAATGAATAAATGACATGGAAAAGTCATTTTGCTTCACCTGTTGCATAACATAATAATAGCTGTCACTTAAAAGCAGTCTGTTTGGTTCAGTTATTTTGTTAACTTTTATAACAATCCTCTGAAGTAGCTACTCTTATCAACATCACATTAGAGAAGCAGAAACAGAAGTTTACAGGAGCTACTTGCCCAAAGCCCAGAGAGTGAAGAGAGCAGGAACAGTATTTGAACCTAGTTCTGTCTTATTCAAGAGCTCTGCTGCTACTGCTGCTAAGTCACGTCAGTCATGTCTCTGTGTGACCCCATGGACGGCAGCCCACCAGGCTACCCCGTCCCTGGGATTCTCCAGGCAAGAACACTGGAGTGGGTTGCCATTTCTTTCTCCAGTGCAGGAAAGTGAAAAGTGAAAGTGAAGTCGCTCAATCGTGTCCCGACTCTTCACGACCCCATGGACTGTAGCCTACCAGGCTCCTCCATCCATGGGATTTCCCAGGCAAGAGTACTGGAGTGGGGTGCCATTGCCTTCAAGAGCTCTAGCTAGTAACTATTACACACACCATTAATATTAATAGTAAATCCCTGGTTGAAAATCAAGAGTTCCTTTTTAGAGTGGGATACATTTTAGATAACTGCCTAAAACCAGTTAAACTTGTACTCAAGATGACGATGTATCTAATTACCAATTGACTATGGTAAGAGTGCACTCCTATTATAGTCTTGATTACTACAGCTAGAAGTCTCAGGATGTCAAGTTTCTCTCTTCAAGAGAGCACAGAATTTCAGGATTTTTTTTTTTTTTTTAGTGAGGAATTTTCCTTTGAGCCACTAGGTCTGTAGCTATAACTAAAGGAAGTCAAAAGTGCATAGTAGCTTTCTAAAAAAGCTGGATCTAAACTTTCCTAAGCATTAATGCTGATTTATCAATTAAATATCCCAGAACAGTCCATAGGAGTATGCCTTAGGGTCTCCTTGGCAGAAAAGTAGAGGCAACTAAGGAATTCACCGTGTCCTACTTCAGTGAAATATGTGACCATTTCTGCCTGATTAGAATTACTCCTTTTTCTTTTTTTTAACTACATTCCTATGCATACTTGTCCTCAATTATGTAATAAACAGTGACATCCTCTGAGTTACTGTAATATTTACGGTTTGAGTAAGGTCTATGAAGACATCCATGAAAATTCCAGTTCACAATGATCACCAGTCCATAAAACATCTTAATTCAAATGCCACCAAGGATCAGATGAGACATATAGCGAATCATAAACAACCAAATCAATTTTCCCTCACATTCCTCCCAGATCTGGCAAATAATCTACTCCCAGGTTGAGCTTTTGTGCTGAGTTTCATTCCAGAGTACAACTTTACAGCACAGTTATAAGCCCTTAAATTGCTGATACAGCCTTAATTATTGCTATGCTGGTGACACTGTTCTAATGAACTCTTCGCAATTTTATGTGGCCTGGGTATCCCAGAAGGAGCATTGTCTAAATGTACAAACACACTGGTCGGAGCTTAGTGCGATATTTTTGGCATAGAGTATTTGTAAGTGTGGGTGTGGAACTTTTAGTGCATATATGAATCATGCACATTTTAATGAGTGACATCAAAATGGTTCTGTCTGCCGTTATAGAAAACATTTGAAATAATATAAACCTTCTCGATTTAAAAAGAGCTACCAAAATTAAAAAGGATACTAAATGATCTGTAAGTTGCATTTTTCTTTATATTATTTTCTCTACTGCTTCCAACAGCAGTAATTTGGCTTTCAAACTGTAATACTAGCTACCATTTTTTTGGTTCCATGATAACCAGTGTTTCCCAAAATGTAATGTGCTTTCCAAGAGCAATCTGGTTAAAATTCATATTTTGATTCTGCATATTTGTAATGGGGCCTTGAACTGTGCAGGGAAAGACTGAAGGCAGGAGGAAAAGGGGACGACAGAGGATAAGAAGGTTGGATGGCATCACCAACTTGATGGACATGAGTTTGGGCAAGTTCTGGAGCCGGTGATGGACAGGGAAGCCTGGCGTGCTGCAGTCCATGGGGTGGCAGAGTTGGACACGATTGAGCAACTGAACCGACTGATAAAGTTGCTGGTCCATGTTCTGTTTACTTGAAATGGAACTTCTACAAGAGATTTTAGTTACCCTGGTGTCATTTTTATAACATTCAAAGATCGTTTTGGAAATAAGTTAGGTGACAGACTCACATCCAGAATGTATGTTTTCTTAAAAATTGGAGAAATGATTAAAAAATAAAATAAAATTCTATAACATGTTACTTAAACACTCTTTCAGTAGTGGTTCTAGTACTACTTTCTTTTAAGCTTCTGAAAATCAATGACTGGAAGTTAAGGGAATTGCTTAAAAAGACCACAAAGAAAGGCAAATAACCAGAATGACATACCACATTGCAATTTAGTGGAAAAAAAAAATCTTAAGAAAAAAAATTAATGGTGAGAAGACAAAGACAAAAAAAGACAAAAATCAGCATGAAAGCAATTATTTGAAGTTTCACATCCCCCATCCTTTAAATCTTGAATCCTGAAAGTTTATTGTTTGAAGTTTTCAAAATACACTCTGTGCATAAATGTGAATTCTCATACATGTAAAATCTAAAATAGGATAAACAAGGAACCTTTATTATACTATTTCTCTGATTCCCTCTGTTTCTTTCATGTCTGCTGTCTCAAAATGATTAAATGCTGTTTACAACATAAAGCTATTCCATTACCTTTAAGGAAAATCTTAGAAGTTGGATTGGCTCAAAAACCCTAACCTCAGTATGAAAAAATATCACATTGATGATAGGCCAGTCTATGACTACAGATTCTAATTTCTACTATGAAAAAAAAAATCCCAAAAAACAAAAACAAGCTACGAACACAGAACACTGCTATTAAGCTTGGAAAATTTGCTCAAAATGTGTAACATGATCCAAATATACTGGGAGATTACAAAATCAACCTAGAGAGGAATGTGAAGAAGCTATCAAGCGCACTACAGAAATGAATACATGTTCTGTTGTGTTTATTGGAGGGATTACAACTCCCACTTGTCTGAAAACATGTATATTTTAAATACACAGAGAAATGTATTTAAAAGGAAAGTCTTTACATACAGATCTTAGAGTGATATAGCTGAAAAGTCCTTCAGAAATTATTTAATCTAGGAAGTCTGAAGCTTTCCTTTTAGCCAAGAAAGCAAAACACTGTATAATACATAAAACAGATAAAACCAGGTCTGCTCTGCTCTCTTGCCCTTCACAAGAATGTGTGTCACATTCTTTAGCTTCTGAAGATGACAACCTGGAGCAGACTTTTCTACTGCTGGTCTGATACAACTCCCACACTTTACTTCATAATCAAGAACTGATTTGCAAATAGCACGTATGTACATGCTGTCAGAATTTGAACTAGGATGCTAGCTAGCTTCTCCCTTATTCTTGGGCCACGGTGGTAGTTCACTCTGATACTGTGTTGCCTTGTAAGACAGGACAGGAGAGTAATAAATCTCTACCAATAACGTTCAGTAAAGCATTCTGCTCAATGTACACATCATGGCAATGATTTAATAGCTCTCCTAATTCAAATGGCTACATTTAACCCAAATTACAGCTTTATTGAGGTATAATTTAGAGACCCTAAAATTCACCCTAACGTATAAAGTTCAGTACTTTTTAATATATTCAGTTTTGCAGTCATCACTGTTATCTAAGTATGAAACAACTCGTCATCCCCAGAAGACCCCATATCAACTAGTATACCAGCCAGTCACTCCCTGTTTCTCCCTACCTTCAGCCCTCGTAACCACTAATCAACTTTATATCTCTACGGGCTTTCCTACTCTAGACATCTCATATAAGTAGTTTCATACATTATATAGCAGTTTTGACCAGCTGTGTTCATTTAACATAATGTTTTCAAGGTTTATGCATGTTATAAACTGTAGCAGCACTTTATACCTTCATATGGTCAAATAATAGTCCCTTCTAGGATAAACCACATTTCACTTATCCATTCAGTAGCTGATGGACATTTGGGTTGTCTTCAACTTTGGGTTATTATGAATAACAATGCTATAAATATTTGTATACAAGATTTTGGGTGGTTGGATGTTTTCAGTTCTTTGGGGTATACACCTAGGAGTGAAATTGCTGAGTCATATGGTAACTCTACTTTTTATCATTTCGAGGAATTCATCACCTACTTCCTAGAGTGTCCGCGCCATTTTACAATCTAAGTGGCAATACGTGAGTGTATAAGGGTTCCAGTTTCTCTACACCCTTTCCAATGCTTGTCATTTTCTTTTTATATTGGCCATCTTGGTGGGTGTGAGGTGGTATTTCATTCTAATTTTTATTTCTATTTCCTGAATGACTAATGATTCTGAGCGTCTTTTCAAGGGCTTGCATTGGTCATTTGCAAATCCTCTTTGGGGAAATGTCTATCCAAACATGTGGCCCATTTTTAATTGTCTTATTGTTTTCATTGTTTAGTTATGAGTTCTTTATATATTCTAGATACTTATCAGTTGTGTGATTTGAGATTTCCAAATAAATCTTAAATTATTATTTTCAACTCCATTCTGGAGTTGTATTTTGACTTCTTGATAGTGTCCCTTAAACATAAAAGATCAGTGATAATAATAAATAACAATCAATGAAGTTCATTTTTTTCCTTTGTTGTTTGTTTTTCATGTCATACCTAAGAAACTATTGCCTAAAATAGAGTCACTAAGGTTTATTCTCATTTTCTTATAAAGTTTTATAGTTTTAGCTCTTAAATTTAGTTCTATGATCCATTATGAATTATTTTTTATACAATGTGAGATACAGCTCAAATTTCTTTTTTTTTTTTGCATAAAACTATCTAATTGTTGAATAGACAATCTATTAGCCATTGAGCTGAATTAGCACCCTTGTTAAAATCAACTGTCCAAAAATGTAAGTAATCAATAGCATAAGAGCCCTGGAGAAGGGAAAGGCTACCCACTCCAGTATTCCAGTCTGGAGAATTCCATGGACTGTATAGTCCATGGGGTCGCAAAGAGACATGACAGCGATCTTCATATACCATAAGACAATATATAATATATATGGCATAAGGATTGAAATTATATAGTAATTCCAGAAATATACTGTCCTATTTTTGCTATTCTGGGTCACTTTTATTTCCATATGAATTTTAGTATCAACTTGTCAAAATGCAAAAAAAAAAAAAAAATGTAGCTTGGAATTTTGACAGAAATTACATTAAACCTGTAGAAAAATTTGGACAGTTTTTTCACCTTAACAAGAGTAACTTTCAATGATGAACATATAATGCTTCAAATTAACTTAGGTATGTCATTTCTTTCTATGATATTTTATAATTTTCAATGTATAAATCTTGTACTTCTTTTGTTAAATTTATTCCTAAGTATTTTATTCTTGTTGTTTGTAGTATAAATAGAATTTCTTTAACTTCACCTTGGGATTCTTCATTACTATAACATAAAAATACATTTTTTTTTTTTTTGGTATTGATCTTGTATCCTGGAACTTTGTCAAACTCATTTATTAGTTCTGATGGGTTTTTAGTGGATTCCTTAGAATTTTCTATATTAAAATCATACTGTCGGGAGCTGGGAGGGGGGTTCAGGTTGGGGACACATGTACACACGTGGCTGATTCATGGCAATGTATGACAAAACCACTCAAATATTGTAAAGTAAGTAGCCTCCAATTAAAATGAATAAATTTATTTTAAAAATTTAAAAAGTGCTCAATTTAAAAATATAAAATAAAATAATACTATCTTCAAATGGAAATAGTTTTGCTTTTTCCTTTCCAATATGTATGTATGTTATTTCATTTTCTTGCCTAAATTCCATGCATAGAACCTCCAAAATAATATAGACATGGTGAGGACAGACATCTCTCTCTTGTTCCTAATCTTAGAGGAGAAAGTATTTAGTCTTTACTAAGTGTGATGTTAATTGTTGGGGGGAGTGGTTTGTAGACATACTTTATTAGGTTTAAAAACTTGCTTTCTATCCCTAGTTATCATAAAGCTTGATATTAAAAAAAAAACTGATATTCTGCATCAAAACTGATATTCGTACTTTTTTTGTGGAAAGGAAGATTTTTGGAGGTCCTTACTCCTGGAAGGGATTCTTAAAACATCTTAACTTTCAAAATGTGTCCTTTTTGCAACTAACATACTATCATTACCAGGACAGCAAAACTTCAGACAAACCACTGAAGGCAACCAGTCTTCAATCTTTTGAGAATTTACCACAAATTAAATGTTTTTTTTTTTCTATCTTACCACCATAATCTATTCTGTTAAACCTAGTTAAAAACTAATTTCTCTCTCCACAAAATGAACAGAATTAAATATAGATCCATGATCATCACAGAGTTTGGCATGCATCCAGTAATTTGAAACTTTCACGTCATGCTCTTGTCTTTGGCCATGAAATTCTGTATTTTTTTTTTATCTATTGTTGAGAAACAAATTACCCTAAAATGTATTGGCTTAAAGCAGTGATCATCGTGTATTAGCCAGAAGTTCCTATCTATTAAACAGATGTTCAGGTCTATGTAATCAAGCAGCTATTGTTGCTTGGTTTCTCTGGAAAAGAATATTAAAGTTGCTTTGTTGAATGGTTCCAGCTTAGGCTCTACTTTGTCATATTCAGATATTGACTGGCTCTGGAAGATCGACTTTTCAGGCAATTCAATTTTAAGGCTGGCAGCTTAGTGTTGGCTTTTATTCAGGGGTCTCAGTTCATCTCAAAGGGCTGTTTGAGTGTCATCATGACATGACAGCTGGTGTTCTCCAGAGATAATGTTCCAAGAGAACGAGGAAGAAGCTCCAGTGCCTTTTATGACCTAGCTTTGGAAGTCACGCATCACCACATTTGGTACATTCTGTTGGTCATGCAATGCCAGCTCCGATTCAATGTGGGAAGGGCACAAGTACATGGAGACATGAATTATTTGAGGACATGATACCAGCTTATTGCTACACTACCTATTTAGCTTGAGACCCTGTGGATAAAGAGGCACATGTTCCAATAACAATACTACTAAGATAAATGATGTACTGAAAATGAAAGATTATACATTTCAAGAATTCAAAAAAAAGGTAGAGATGGCACCCAACTTCTTTAACATGGGTGTTCTACTGAGAGGGACTCTTGGCTATGACTGAGAAATCAGGAAATGATCACCTATTTATTAGTCCCAATAAATTCCTTTGCGGATAGAAAGGAACAAGTGCTTATTTTAGTTTCTTAAGTTAGAAGCAGATTTAAACTCTTTAATGTTTTGTCTAAAGACTTTCAGCCTCATGGTGGGCAAAGCAACTTCAAACTACCATAGATAATTTTAGCTAAACCACTGAAACCAGAAGTTATTGACCACAGTTATAATCTGCCACCAGTATCTAAAGAAAAACGAGTGTCTTCTGAATTTCCACTTTCCTAGGCTGGATAGAGATTACCCAGATGCTGTTTACAACAATCAACATCTAAATTATGAATCTTTATGTCCAGAAACATAAAGCTGTATAGTTTTAAACTACTTGTTTCAAACTCTGGCAAATATATAAATAAAAAATGGAGAATGAATATGTGATTACTACCTCATCTGCTTGAACATTAGGAGACATAAATAAATTATTTCCTCCAAAAATGCTAAGTTGGTTCACAGTCACACACTTATTCATCATTGAAATTGAAGCGCCCATGGTT
This sequence comes from Neotragus moschatus, assembly GCA_006410615.1. Taxonomy (NCBI): domain Eukaryota; kingdom Metazoa; phylum Chordata; class Mammalia; order Artiodactyla; family Bovidae; genus Neotragus; species Neotragus moschatus. The sequence goes on from SJYA01012725.1 coordinate 8,800, forward strand.
ACTGCAAATACTATCCAGCTAAGAAGAAAAGAATTCAAAATAAGGTGTAGCCATTGTTACCATTTGGTAACATTGTTACCAAAAGCCATTGTTAGCATTTCCTTTTGAAATTTATTACCACCCACAGACAAGACTTTCTACATTCATAAGTGTAATCAATTGACCCCAGATCAGAATATTTGCAGTCAAAACCTGAATAAAACAGGACTGCATCCTCTGACAAAGGACACTGAAATTGATCTTTAGATCTACTCCACGTGTAACTGCAGTTTGCACACAAAGGAGAAACATTCTCCTTTGTTTCTAAGATTTATCTAGGAATAATTTAGACTTTTAGAAATTTTACTAAGTGTCTCAGCCTATGTTAGGTGGTTTTTTGGTGCAGTGGTCCTCAAAAATTTCTGCAGTAGGATTCTCTTGAGTGCTGTTATTAAAAATGCAGATTCCTGGGGCCCTATTTCCAGAAATGTTGATTGATGGAGGACCTCAAAGTTGCCTTTTACCTCCTACCAGGTGACTTTGAAGCAATCATCTAAGACTATAGTTTGGGAATTAGATTATTACGGTATGCGAGTTACACTGTCAGAGCCAAAATTCTGACTCAGCAGACCTGAGTTCATGTCCCAGCCACAGCACTAACTAGTCATGGGACCTTCAGTGGTTCCCTTGACCTTCCTAGGACTCCTCGGGATCATGGTGCAGATTTCTGTCTTGTTCTGGTTAGTGCCGAAGACAAAAGAGGCAAAATGAAAGAAAGGCTTTCTAAATCATAAAGCCTCCATAAATGATATTCAGAATATCCTTACTGCTGGGGCATCTGCCAGAAGTGACCAGGTTACATCATCAATCTTATTTATCATTTAGAAGATATTTACTACAATTCTACTCTGCATAGGGCTTCATGGCAGAGGTACTTCCCTTGGCCTTTATACAACCCTGTAAGAGCATTTCAGGACTCACAAATGGGCAATTAAAGCTATTGCCTCTTCCTGAGAGTTCTGCCCTCTATTTGATATGCAGAATTTCCCTTTGATGACTCAGTTGGCACCTCTGGATGAAAGAGCTCCTTCCCCATCCTCCAGGGAAGGCTGTTTCCTCCCATTATGAGCTCCACGAGGGAGGAGCATGGCGGGCTTTGCTGTATATAGCACACTGTTAATTCTTAATGTGCGAAGCCAGACTGCCAGTAGCGGGTCTCTCCCCCACTGTGCAATGCACCACTTTAGCTGCTCCGGAAAGGTGTCTTCTTGTTGCTAGAGATCTTGAGATGGTAAGCTGTCTTGTCCAAACAAGGGGGCACACAATGGAACTCAGCTCATTTTAAGAAATGATCCGAGAAAACCTCAGAGGAAGAAGAGGTTGTATGACTGGCTGACACAGATGTTGAGGGACAAAATGCACTAAGAAGAAACAGAAACCAAGTGTGATGGAAAAAGTGGCTCAGGAAAGGAACAACCCAGAAAGGCAGGTGGGATCAAGATCCATCTTGCTTAAAAACCTTTAGGTGTCTCCAGACTCCCTGAGATCGCAAAACCTTTTCCTTGGCAAATAAGAACTTCGTGATCAAGTTCCAACTCGCCTGTCTGGTCTCTGAGCTCTGGTCACAGTGAATTTCAGTGTCTGGAATGAGCTATAGTCTTTCACACCTGCCTCTGCTTGGACTTTTCCCTCTTCCATCTGCCATTGCTGCTTCATCTCTTGCTTCTCTTTCTCCAGCCCGCATATACAGAATGAGCTCTCCCCTCTTCACCTTCCTTCCTCCCTGATCACCTTCATCAGGCAAATAGTTTCCCTTCTGAAGCAACTGTAGCCCTTGTTTTATTCATATGTGTGTATGCGCACACGTGCGTGCACATACACGTGGGTACTAAGTTGCTTCAGTCTGTAGCCCAGCAGGCTCCTCTGTCCATGGGATTCTGCAGGCAAGAATACTGGAGTGAGTTGCCATACCCTCTTCCAGGAGTATCTTCCCCACCCAGGGACTGAACCCGTGTCTCCTGCATTATCTCCTAAATTGCAGGTGGATATTTTTTAAATCACTGAGCCTCCTGGGAAGCCCATTTTACTCATAATTATGTCCATTCAAGTTTCCAAATATTTGTCGAGTACATACAATGTGCCGGGCACTGCTCTAGATGCTGGGGATACAGCAGTGAGCAAGAAGACAAAGCCCCTTGCCTCCCAAGCTTAATGACTTGCGTGTTGTCTGTTTTTCCTGGGAGCAGGCGAGCAGGGTCTTGTCTGCTTAGTGCATTATTGCACTTCTACAGACTAGAACCCTGCCTGCACACAGAAAACACCTAAAGAATGTTTTACTTTAGCACTTTAAAGCTTTAACACCAAATTGGACTAAAGAAGGCTGGCTAGGTATCTGTTTTGCATCACAGACTGCAGGTGATTTGAGGGCAGAGGTTACACATTTACCTCTTGCATCTGCAGAGCAGAGCCATGTAGCTGGCAGGGACCAGATGCTCATGGATTAATAAAACTCTCTAAGCTTAGTGTTGTAGCTACATCCATGCACTTTATGTTCAGAAGCTAGCTGATCAACTTAGATAATGATTCATCCTGGGAGAGCTTAAGATCAAAGTGTTACCCTAAGAAATCTTTCTCTTACTTTAGGCCCTCAGACAGACGTGGGAAGAAGCAGAATCTGTGTGGGGAGGTCTCCCTGCTGTCGATGAGGCGATTTGGCTGGTGGGAGAAAGGGTTTTGGAATACCCACCATTTGCCACAGAGCCTGTAGCAAACTCAACAATATTT
>SJYA01012726.1:0-11568 GCA_006410615.1 Neotragus moschatus
GGTACATATACACAATGGAGTATTACTCAGCCATTAAAAAGAATACATTTGAGTCAGTTCTAATGAAGTAGATGAAACTGAAGCCGATTATACAGAGTGAAGTAAGCCAGGAAGAAAAACACCAATACAGTAGACTAATGCATATATATGTAATTTAGAACGACGGTAACGATAACCCTGTGAGACAACAAAAGAGACACAGATGTATACAACAGTCTTTTGGACTCTGTGGGAGAGGGTGGGATGATTTGGGAGAATGGCATTGAAAGAGGTATAATATCATATATGAAACAAATCGCCAGTCCAGGTTCGATGCGCGATACTGGATGCTTGGGGCTGGTACACTGAGACGACCAGAAGGATGGTATGAGGAGGGAGGAGGGAGGGGGTTCAAGATGGGGAACACGTGTATACCTGTGGCGGATTCATGTTGATGTGTGCCAAAACCAATACAATATTTTAAAGTATTTAACCTCTAATTAAATAAATTTATATTAAAAATAATAATAAAATAAATATAAATAATTTGGACTTAATCAGAATTTAGAACTTTTGTGCTTCAAAGAACATTAACAAAAAAGTAACCAACAAAATGGGAAAAAACACCTGTAAATCATTTATCTGTATAAAGAACTTAAATCCAGAATATATTTTTTTAAAGCCCCTACAATTCAATGAAAGACAACCAAATTTTGAAATAGGCAAAGGATATGAATAGACATTTCTCCAAAGATGATATACAAATGGCCAATAAGCAACTAAAAATAAATTCAACATCATATGACAATATGCAAGTCAAAACCAAAATGACATTCTTCACATTCACTAGGATGGCTAGAATTATTAACAGGTAACAAGTGTTGATTAGGATGTAGGGAAAGTGGAATCCTCATACACTGCAGGCAGGAATATATACGAAATGGTGCAGCCACTTTGAAAAACTGTCTGGCTATTCCTCAAAGGATTCAATATATTTACCACAAGCCCCAGAGATTCTACTCCTAGGTATACACCCAAGAAAATTAATACAAATGTTCAAACAAAAACTTGTACACAGATGTTTATAGCAGCATTATTCATAATACTCAAAATGTAGAAACAACTCAAATATCCATCACTGATGAACTGGCATTACTAATTCTTACAAGCACCCAAAGCCAAACGCCAGAGAGATTACTGGGTTGCTCTCTGCACACGTTTATGAGGACTTCTTGCGGCATTTCTTGCACAGGGAAGGGGCTTTGGTACAAAGTCAAATCCAGCCAACCTCCACATTGTCTTTTATGTTCCACACCTATGAAACATCGGGAAATTTCCTTCTTGTGATATAAAAACACCTCATAGTGTCTGAATTTTCATTACCACCAAAAACTAAGTACAACTTTAACTGTATCATGACAACCTGTATTCTATCATTTATATCTGTATTCAGTCTAGATACAGGCTTGATTCAATCATGATTTTGGTTAGAAGGTGTTACTTTGCATTTACCTGTAAGCAATTCTGCTTGAAAGAAACGGACTCTGCATACAAAGAAAGATTCCATGTTTCACAAAGCCTGGAATTCCTCAAAACATAGCAATATCTCTTGTAGTTCACAAGCAGCTCTAATAAGGACTGGGGTTCTAGAAAATTACCTCAGAAGCCCTGGTCACATGATTCCTACTCCGATGCTTCATACCTAAGATAATTTGGCTCTCTTCCCATGTCTTTCCATAGTTATCCCCACTACTTCATTGCTGTAACTTTTTCTCTGTGCTCTCAGTTCATGTTCTTAAGAGAAAAAGCTCAGTTAACCATCACTGTTCTTGTTGGGGCAAAATCTTTGGACCAAAAGCTCTTATCTGTTCCTGATGAGCCCAAAGACCTGCTTCTGCTGACCCTTTGATAAGATCAGTCAGCTACAGCCAGCATGGCAAGCATCACCCAATAAAGGAGATGACGGCCTGAGGGGAAGCAGTCACTTCAGGCTGCTCCCTCGGTAGATGCTGGGACACAGAGCATAACAGCATCCCAGAACATAAACCCTCTTCTCTGAGATGACCAGGCTCAAGTCGGATATCCGATATACTAAAACATGAAAGAATTCATGCATTCTCAAACGGTCCATAAGTGTATAAAAAGAGACTTTTAAAATGAGGGGGATAAAAAACTTGAAACACGAAAATCTCTGCCTTAGCACCTGTGATAAGTCATTCAAATTCTGCAAGAATTCCTTCAAGTGCTAAGGAACTCCATACCTAAAAAGTATTGTCAGACTATTCTAATAGATTTTTTTTTCACATCTTTAGGTTAGGACTAAATCTATTTTCACATAAACTCTGCCATTTGGCCTTTTTTCTGAACCAAAAATGAATTTATTCACTCAACCAATCAAGAATCCTTCAAGTATCTATATATCTCAAATTTCCCTTTAGCCTTCTGTAGACTAAACCCACTGAATAAACTTACATTATTCTTCCGAGGACTTGATTACAGATGCATGGTCATTCTGACTTCTTCCTAGGCACAACCTATCTTGCGCAAACCACTCTTTAAATATGTACTTGAAACTGAAAGCAATACTCACTGGATGGACAAAAACAGAACACTGTAGACTCACTTTTAAGAACCGGTAACTAACTCCATTAATCCAATATATGTCAGGAGCCGCATTAGGCATTACTGACAAAATGGAGGCATGGCCCCAACCCCCTCTCTTTGTCCCGCAGGCACGGACCCAGGATGAAGGAGTTGTGATTCCACAAGGAGTTAGGCCTTGTCATTCTGACTTGTTTTTTCCTCTCCCGGCTGAGTTGACTGAAAAGGAATATTAAGGTGCTTATTGTTCTTGAGAGGAGCATGAGAAGGCACAAAGCCTTCTGCAGCTGTGCTCAGAAAATAATTCATAAAGTTAGTCATTGACATTTGTTCAAGGACTTTTACAAAAGAGTGTTCCAGGATGAGCACATAGGCCACAGCTTGAGGCCATGAGAGGGACTGCTATCTGAAGCCTATTGTGAGGAAAATGTATATGGCAAAGGAGTTTACTGAATTTAGGGCTTAGAAATCATTAAAATAGTTAGAAGTTGAAGATTTAAGGAATGTTATAATGTTAGTATATTTTACTATAGCATATAGAGGTTAGGAATTTTAGAGATACTATAGCTAGATGCCTTTTTAAGAGAGAGTGAGCTCAGGATGTTAGGGCCAAACAGGATTTAGAAAGATAAGAAATAAACTGAGGAATGTAGCATGAATTACAATGTAATCACAAGTTAACTCTAGGACACATAAGCAGAAGTAGATAGTAAAACTGATTCCGAGAGAATCGATGAAGCAGGAACTCTGTTTGAAGAGCAACAATGATTTATGGAGATAATAAACCTGGGTGAGGGGGAACTGAAAATGTCAAAGTCAAGTCGCTCAGTCATGTCTGACTCTTTGCGACCCCATGGACTGTAGCCTATCAGGCACCTCTGTCCATGGGATTTTCCAGGCAATCGTCCTGCAGTGGACTGCCATTTCCTTCTCCAGGGGATCTTCCCGACCCAGGAATGGGGTCTCCCGCACTGCAGGCAGACGCTTTACCATCTGAGCCACCAGAGAAGCCCTCTGACCTAATGCTTTTGTTAAAGTATAAAAGAAAATCCTAAACTTGAAATAAACAGGCAGTCCAAGAAAACTGAGAGGCTGTCTCGCTACTCGCTGACACCATTCCTCCCTTCAGGTTGAATCCCTGGCTGCTGGAGCTGGAATCTGGCAAATATATATTTTTCGAGAACCACTTAACATTATGATTCATATTAAGAAAATACCCAGTAAATTTCCTGGATCTTCATTCAACACTACTAAAATATTAAATACACTCCAAAAGACCTTTTGGTGGGAGGCAACATCAGCAAAAGAACAGTTTATATTTAAAAATTCTCACAATCACATTTTCTGTTACAACTACTGTTAAAAGCAAGGACCAAAATATTACAAAACACTAGTTTCGTCATTTAGTTATTGTGAGAGATACCGCACCCACCCTAGCAGCCTGAAAGCTTTCACTGGCGGTAGGAGACAATCTAGACAAAGGGTTTCCACATATCTTTAGAGTATTGATCCACAGCACCCTGACACTCTACCCTGAATAGAGAAGACTGTCTCAAAAAGAATCATGGATGTGTTTTACAGGATAGTTTGCATCTGCATAAGATGAACAAGAGATTAAATCTGATAGACAGAGTGCCTGAAGAACTATGGCCAGAGGATGGTAAAACTGTACAGTAGACAGTGATCAAAACCATTCCCAAGAAAAACAAATGAAAAAGGCAAACTGGTTGTCTGAGGAGGACATACAAATGGTTGAGAAAAGAAGAGAAGTCAGAGGCAAAGGAGAAAAGGAAAGATATACCTATCTGAATGCAGAGTTCCAAAGAATAGCAAGGAGAGGTAAGACTTCCTAAGTCAACAATGAAAAGAAATATAGGAAAACAATATAATGGGAAAGACAAGCAATCTCTTCAAGAAAATTAGAGATACCAAGGGAACAATTCATGTAAATATGTGCACAATAAAGGACAGAAACAGCAGGGACCTAACAAAAGCAGAAGATATTAAGAAGAGGTGACAAGAATACACAGAAAAACTATATAAAAAAGATCTTCATGACTCAAATAACCACGATGGTGTGATCACTAGAGCCAGACACCCTGGAGTGTGAAGTTAAGGGGGTCTTAGGAAGCACTTCCCTGGTGACTCAGACAGTAAAGCATCTGTCTACAATGTGGGAGACCCGGGTTCGATCCCTGGGTTAGGAAGATCCCCTGGAGAAGGAAATGGCAATCCACTCTAGGACTATTGCCTGGAAAATCCCATGGACAGAGGAGCCTGGTAGTCTAGAGCCCATGGGATCAGATACGACTGAGTGACTTCACTTCACTTCCTAGGAAGCATTACTACCAACAAAGCTAGTAGAGGTGATAGAATTCCAACTGAGCTATTTCAAATCCTCAAAGATGATACTGTGAAAGTGCTGCATTCAATATGCCAGCAAATTTGGAAAACTCAACAGTAGCCATAGGACTGAAAAAGGTCAGTTTTCATTCCAATCCCAAAGAAAGGTAGTGTCAAAGAATGTTCAAACTTCCACACAATTGCACTCATTTCACACACTAGCAAAGTAATGCTCAAAATTCTCCAAGCCAGACTTCAACAGTACATGAACCAAGAACTTCCAGATGTTCAAGCTGGATTTAGAAAAGGCAGAGGAAACAGAGTTCAAATTGCCAGCATCCACTGGATCATCAAAAAAGCAAGAGAATTCCAGAAAAACTTGTAATTCTGCTTCATTGACATAGACTTTGTGTGGATCACAACAAACTGTGGAAAATTCTTCAAGAGATAGGAATACCAGACCACCTTACCTGCCTCCTGAGAAATCTGTACGCAGGTCAAGAAGCAACAGTTAAAATCCAATATGGAAAAACAAACTGGTTCCAAATTGGGAAAGGAGTATGTCAGGCTGTATATTGTCACCTTGCTTATTTAATTTATATGCAGAGTACATCATGAGAAATGCTGGGATGGAGGAAGTACAAGCTGAAATCAAGATTGCTGGGAGAAATATCAATAACCTCAGATATGCAGATGACACCACCCTTACGGCAGAAAGTGAAGAGGAACTAAAGAGCCTCTTGATGAAAGTGAAAGAGGAGAGTGAAAAAGCGGACTTAAAAATCAACATTCAGAAAAATAAGATCATGGCATCCAGTCCCATCACTTCATGGCAAATAGATGGGGAAACAATGGAAACAGTGACAGACTTTTTTCTCTTGGGCCCCAAAATCACTTCAGATAGTGACCGCAGCCGTGAAATTAAAAGACACTTGCTCCTTGAAGAAAAGCTATGACCAACCCAGATAGCATATTAAAAAGCAGAGACATTACTTTGCCGACAAAGGTCCATATAGTCAAAGTTATGATTTTTCCAATAGTCATGTATGGATGTGGGAGTTGGACTGTGAAGAAGGCTGAGCACTAAAGAATGGATGCTTTTTAACTGTGGTGCTAGTGAACACTCTTGAGAGTCCCTTGGACTACAAGGAGATCAAACCAGTCCATTCTAAAGGAAATCAATCCTGAATATTCATCAGAAGGACTGATGAAGCTGAAGTTCCAATACTTTTGGCCACCTGATGCAAAGGGCCAACTCATTACAAAAGACCCTGATGCTGGGAAAGATTGAAGGCAGGAGAAGAAGGGGACAACAGAGGATAAGATGGTTGGATGGCATTACCCATTCGATGGACATGAGTTTGACCAGGCTCCAGGAGACAGTGAAGGACACTGAGGCCTGGCATGTTGCAGTCCATGGGGTTGCAGTCGCAGAGTTGGACACAACTGAGCAAATGAACAACAAGATGAACAAAATTATCTAGAGAGTTGTACCAGCCTGGACTAAAAGAAACAATTTCAAATTGAAGAGAGTTTTTTTGGACTCCTAATTGTCACTGAAAAGGAAGCAGATTGAAAACTACTATTCTTTTACAAATAGATAATTCACAGAAAAGAAGGGCTTCTTAAAGGGTAAAGCCAAAAGCAGAAGAAGATAACAGATTAAGAAATATTTCCAAGGTAACAGAAATGGGCCCTAATCAAAGAACACGCATTGCCCCCAAAGCAGGGGACCCCAACTAATGAGCCTAGCTCGATTTCATACTTGCTATTCACACCAGTGGGCTTCAAAGATGGCTCAGTGGTAAACTAATGCAGGAGACACAGGTTCAATCCCTGATAGGGAAGATCCCCTGGAGAAGGCAATGGCAACCCACTCCAGTACTCTTGCCTGGGAAATCCCATGGACAGAGGAGCCTGGCAGGCTACAGTCCATGGGGTCACAGAGAGTAAGACATGACCGAGCACGCACACACATCTTTTTACCAGAGCCTGCGATATGCCTCCCACTCCTCCTCCATATGGGGGTAGTTCTACTGATGTTATTTTGTACGTGTCTCACCATTTACACTGGGTTTATCTTTTCAGTTCCCAGGTCTATATCAAGAGGGACACAGTTCCTTTCATCAAGAAGTGAAGTCTCATCCTCCCAACTCCTTTTTTTTAATCTGGACTGTTTTGTGGCTTTGTTTTGACTAACAGAATTCTAGCAGAAGTAAAATGATTCAAGAAGCCTTGTGGCTTTCACTCTTTTCTTCTTGAAACACTGTTGCTACCATGAAAAGAGCCCAGACTACTCCTAGGAGAGGCCACATGAAAGAGAACATATTTTGTGTCCACTGATAGCCCCAGGTAACCGCCAGGACATCTTACACTACCCAACCCTAGCCAAGCTGCTGGATGACTGAAGGCACATGAGTGACTCTAGACAATAACATTTAAAAACAAACTGCCCAGCTAAATCTAACTCAAATAACAAAATACTGAACAAATAAATGTTGTTTTAAGCCACTACATTTTGGGATTACAGGCAATCATCCCTTAGTATATAAGCAGGGATTGGTTTCAGGAGCCCCTTTGGATACTAAAATCCACAGATGTCAAGTCCCTTATATAAGCTAGTGTTATGCAGTTGGTCTCCAAATTCAAGGATTTTGCAGGTATTGAATATTTGTTACACAGCAATAGATAACTGCTGCTGCTGCTAAGTTGCTTCAGTCGTGTCTGACCCTGTGTGACCCCAGAGACGGCAGCCCACCAGGCTCCCCCATCCCTGGGATTCTCCAGGCAAGAACACTGGAATGGGTTGCCATTTCCTTCTCCAAAGCGTGAAAGTGAAGTTGCTCAGTCATGTCCGGCTCTTAGTGACCCCATGGACTACAGCCTACCAGGCTCCTCCATCCATGGGATTTTCCAGGCAAGAGTACTGGAGTGGGCTGCCATTGCTTTCTCCGTAGATAACTGAGAGAGGCAAATAAAATAATGATGCATCTTTATTTGATGAAATATAATCAGCAGCTCAATGGAAGCTTTTTAAAAATACTGACCTTAGGAAAACGGTGGGAACTCATGCAGTTGACATGAACATAAAATACCATAAACCATAAATTACTACCAACATGTCCCAGATTAAGGCTGAAAGATAAAGTTTCCAAAGTTAGACTACCACAGAAAAATTCCTTTAAGTCCTTTCCTAGTGCGATCCAGTCTTAACATTTTAAACAGATAAGAGTGCTATCCACTTACTTTAAATGAAAACAAAATGGGTAACATTCATGAATTGTGGGCCTCTTTTTAAGACAAGATTTTCGATTTTCAACTTCAAATAAACTCTTAGGATACCACTGGTATAACTGAAACTAAAAAGACAACTTAAATAATAACCCTGAAATGTAGGCCATTTTAAATAGATTATTTCAATAGAGTAGAATTAATTTTTGAGGTTAAAATAAAGTGGACAGTTGCTCAATGTTAATACAGAGTTTTTTTTACTGGGGAGGAGGCACGTGTAGTGACAAAGCACTAGAATTCAGACAACCTGCGTCTGATCTAGTAGAACGAAGTAAAGCAAATCACTTAAGTTATTTTTCCCTTTGATTCCTCAGTCATGACCCACCAAACAGCTTCTAACAGNTGCTCAATGTTAATACAGAGTTTTTTTTACTGGGGAGGAGGCACGTGTAGTGACAAAGCACTAGAATTCAGACAACCTGCGTCTGATCTAGTAGAACGAAGTAAAGCAAATCACTTAAGTTATTTTTCACTTTGATTCCTCAGTCATGACCCACCAAACAGCTTCTAACAGCATTCTAAGAGACTCAAAGGGAATATGAATTTCACAAAATTAATAAGCAAAAATAGAATGGTTAACTATAAATACAGTCCGTTGAATTACTATTAATACTAATTATTATCTAATTACAGCCACCTTGCTTTGAGTAGTTATAACACACTGAATGTATGTTCACCTAATCCTATTAACAATCCTATGAAGAAGGCACTATTACTATATTCTACCTAACAGTAAACTAAGGTATAGAGGCTAAGCAACTTTCCAAGGTTTTGCAGCTGGCCTGTGGGAGACAAAGCCAGAATCAAACAGTGTTTTTGTTTTTAACTCTCTAGCCAAAATTTTTAAATACAATATGAGACCCTCAAGTTCCAGCACCAAACACAACACAACAATTCTGATGTCAGAACTGCAAGCAAGATTATATACTGCCATCAGCAACAGAGCAAGAATCAGGTGATCTAAATTCTAATGCCAATCCTGCACTACTCACACCTGGATGTAAGACAATGGGCAAGTTACCAGTTTAGCAGTGGAAATCAAGTAGTTTTAAATCAAGAAGAAATTAGAGTGGCTGACAAATGTGAAATACGTATATTTTTCAAATATGAACTTTATTTTTGAATACTAAAATATTTCAAATATTGAAAATAAGAACAGGTTTGTAAGGAAAGTTGATGATAAGGTAACACAAAGACGAATCTAGGAATGTTTTATATCTAAGTAGTGAAAGTCACTCAGTCGTGTCTGACTCTTTGTGATCCCATGGACTATACAGCCCATGGAATTCTCCAGGCCAGAATACTGGAGTGGGTAGCCTTTCCCTTCTCCAGGAGATCTTCCCAACCCAGGGATCGAACCCAGGTCTCCCAAATTGCAGGCAGATATTTTACCAGCTGAGGCAAATGCTATTTCAAAAATCAACATTTACATGAAAGGAAACCAACACTAGCAAGAAACAAAGAATATGCTATAAATGTAAACTTTTACTTTGAGAAGAAAAGGGCAGCTTAAATGGAAAGATAAAAGGTCAGGTACACAATGACAAAACAGTCAACGAAAATAAATAAAGGTGTACTACCAAGTCCCCTTTAGGCCTGAATTGATCTATCCTTTGAAGAATTTTATGAACCTAAATAATCATTGTCCTCTGAATGCATCGACTTATAAAGAACAAGAATAGTTTATAATTTTATGCCACAACGAATGAGTATTTAAAGCTACTTTTGGGTTTAGAATTGCTACAGCAACCTTAAGTACTGCAGAAGAGGAAAGTGTCATGGAAACATTAATGTGATGAAAAAGTAGTCTGTACTCACTGCCCTGTGGTGACCTAAATAGGAAGGAAATACAAAAAAGAATATATGTATGCATATGGCTGATTTACTTTGCTGTACAGCAGAAACTAACACTGTAAAGCAACTATAGTCTAGTAAAAATTAGTAATTAAAAAAAGGCAGTCTGGGCTAAAAAGGCAACATTGTCTTGCCCTAACAAGAGAATCAGCTACCTAATAAACGCCAGGAAACGGAACAGTATAACAGAAAATAGCAAAACGGTCAGATGCTAAATAAACAGCATCAATGAACTGTCTGAATAAAGAAGAGCTGACAGGTTCTCTGTGTTATACCTCAAAATACTCTAAAATACCCATTTGGCAAGTTATGAGATGTCGCTTCAGAATGCCTATGATTAAACAATAATCTCATTTTCCACAACATGGAATGATGGAATACTAAATACTAATTTCTAGGGGAAAAAAAAATTCTCCTCAAAGTACAACCATATTATCTCTAAAACCTGAAAGTTTCGAGCCAGGTGTATAGAATTTTCTTAGGTGATATTAGAGGCAAAGAATAGCTGACTGTGTCCATTCTACATTTCTACATAGTGAGTCAAACTGTCGATGACAACTAGACTCATTTACTTAAGATAATCCTCCATGAAATTATCAGGCGATCATCAGGGAAGGGGTGTTTCTCCTTTTCTAGAATTCTTAATAAAACCAGGAGTAAAAAGAAAAGATGTAAACTCAACAAGCCAGAAAAGTGATCCTTGTATGACCACAAATTGTTACTACTGTATTGATACATATACAGGGGAAATTAAAGAACCAACTTCAAGAAATAGAAACAAATTACACGTGCTAAACAAATGCGATCACTAAGAAATCTGGAGTGGTACTTTTTCGAAAGATAGTTCCTTTGACGTTGCATTAATTTAGGCGCAGATAATGAACGTCTTAGCCACCTTCCTTTACCCGTTTCTAAGCCAAGCCCTTCGGAAGCTGGAATCTACAAGGCAGACTCCAAGAAGGAAAGAAGCTCACGGTGGAAATGCTATCCTCACAGAGCCCAGAGAACAGCTGACGCCCCAGGAGCTTGGAAAATATCCCGTTCACCTTACTAAGAGCGCTTAGAAAGGAAGACGACCGTCCACGTGCACTATTGTTTTCCAGGTGTGTTTATTTATATGTAACTTAGGCTTTCATAGAAGTACCTTCAACCTCAAGCAAACGGTGGGGAGGAGGAATGGCAGCGCCGCGTGTGGTATCCGTGCGCAACACAAGTTTAGAAAATAAATACAAAACCCTTTTTAAAAATTACATTGTACTCGGTGCCCTCACCTCTCCTCCACAGCACTGCCATCACCCCCACGCAGCTCCCCGCGGCCGCCGCCTCGGGTCCCCATGACAACCCCTCCCGAGGGCGAGCCCCCTTCTGCTGCGGCGTGCTGGCCCTCGGCCCGGCCCGGCCGCGCCGGCCTGGCAGGTGACGAGCCCACCGGCCTGGCAGGTGACAAGTCCACCTGCTCCGGGCGCTCGCCCGCCCCGCTCCCGGGAGGCGGGCCGGGAA
>SJYA01012727.1:0-11574 GCA_006410615.1 Neotragus moschatus
CCTGTGGTGGATTCATGTCAATGCATGGCAAAACCAATACAGTAATGTAAAGTAAAATAAAGTAAAAATAAAAATAAAAAAAATTAAAAATAGAGCTACCATGTGATCCAGCAATCCCACTCCTGTACCTATATCCAGAAAAGAGGAAAACTCTTATTTAAAAAGATACATGCACCCCAGTGTTCATAGCAGCACTGTTTATAATAGTCAAGACATGGGAACAACCCAAGAGCTCAACAAAAGATGACAGGTTTAAGAAGATGTGGTATTATACATACAATGGAGTATTACTCAGCCATTAAAAGTGAAATAATGTCATTTGCAGCAACATGGATGGACCTAGAGATTATCGTACTAAGTGAAGTAGATCAGACAAAGACAAATACTATGATATCACATGATATCACTCCTATCTGGAATCTGAGAAATTATACAATGAGCTTGTCTACAAAACAGAAACAGACTCATAGACATAGGAAATGAACTGATAGTTACCAAAAGGGAAAGGGGGGAGGAACAAATTAGGAGTATGGGATAACAGATACAAACTACTATACATAAAACAGATAAGCAACAAAGATTTACTGTGTAACACAAGGAACTATATTCAATAACTTGTAATAACCTAAATGGAAAAGAAACTGAGTCATTTTGCTGTACACTTGAAATTAACACAGTATTTAAAATCAACTATACTTCAATAAAAATAAGTAAGACTTAAAAAAATTAAAAAATAAAAACTGACATTTTACAGTCCTGTGGCCATTGCTGAGTTTTCTAAATTTGCTGACATCTAGAGTGTAGCATTTTAACAGCATCATCTTTTAGGATTTTAAATAGCCTAGCTGGAATTCTGTCACCTCCACTAGCTTTATTCATAGTAATGCTTCCTACGGCCCTCTTAACTTCACACTCAAGGATATGTGGATCTAGGTGAGTGACCACATCATCGTGATTATCTGGGTCGTTGAGGCCTCTTTTTGTATAGCTTTGTGTATTCTTGCCACCTCTTCTTAATCTCTTCTGCCTCTGTTAGGTCTTTGCTGTTTTCGTCATTTATCGTGCCTATCCTTGCATTAAGTTTTCCTTAATATCTCCAATTTTCTTGAAGAGATCTCTAGTCTTTCCCATTCTATTGTTTCCCTCTATTTCTTTGTGTTGTTCATTTCAGAAGACCTTGTCTCTCCTCTGGAATTCTGAACTCAGTTGGCTATATCTTTCCCTTTCTCTCTTGCCATAGTGGCCATAGTGGACTTTAATCATTCATGGCTGGACAACATCTTTGCATGTATTTTTATTTTTCTATTTGTTTCTCACAGGGTAGATTCTAAAGTCTTACTTTCAGCTATTGAAACCACTCTACCAATCCAGTTATACCTGTGTGAGAGCTGAATGTGAAGGAAATTTTGTTTGCAACTAAGGGCACTAACTGTTAAATAAAGGAATCATGCTTATGGATATAAAGAGAAAATTCTAAAACAAAAATTATTCAGCACATTATTAATGAACAATTGCAATTTGTTTAATTATTGCAGGAATAAAGTATGGGAAGATCATGTTTCCAACAATCCAAAAAATATTTTAATATCAATAGAAACAAGAGAAGGACGTGGTTCAATATGATGAAGAATATACCTCAAGGGGAGGAACATCTAATTTATAGTGAAACGCTAGAGGCTTCTCTACCATAATCACTGAACATGTAAGAACTNAATTGCAATTTGTTTAATTATTGCAGGAATAAAGTATGGGAAGATCATGTTTCCAACAATCCAAAAAATATTTTAATATCAATAGAAACAAGAGAAGGACGTGGTTCAATATGATGAAGAATATACCTCAAGGGGAGGAACATCTAATTTATAGTGAAACGCTAGAGGCTTCTCTACCATAATCACTGAACATGTAAGAACTAACATTATTCTTACACTTTAATAGACTATTAAGAAGATAAAATAACAGGTATATACATTGGAAAGGAGGAAGTGAAGTATCAAAGCTGGTAATGGTATGTTTACAAGGAAAAACCAACTGAGATATCAATAGAACAGTTAGAAGTTTAATAAAGCAGGAGGTAAATGCAAAAAAAAATTAATTATATTTTCTGAATATCATATCAATGTACATTCTGTAAGGAGAATAGAACTGCTACAGTTATGGGAAAATAATATTTAATCTAGGAATTAGTGTTTACATAATCTGGGAGATGATGGATGGGTGAGGGTGAGAGATCAGAGGAAGAGTAATTAATAACAACTCCCTTCAGCATGGGCACAGAGGAGTAAGTGAGAGTTTAGGGGTAAATCTGAGAAGCTGTGTGTGACTGGGTGTCAAAGTGGATCGGTTAAAGGGGAACTTTTAGAGAAGTGTAGAAACCGTTGCTTGCATAGATGTTGTTGCTCCTGTAAAACCATCTTTTTCTGGAAGAACTGCTGCTTCTCCGTGGAATCTGTTCTCTCTCTGTGGGCTTGTTGTTGCTGTTTAGTCACTAAGTGGTGTCCAACTCTTCGCGACCCTGTGGACTGCAGCCCGCCAGGTCTGTGCTGGGTAGTATATATGGATGGTTAGCCTAGCAAGCAGTTGGAAAGGTGCGTAGAGAAGAGAGGAAAGACAAACTATGCCTTTCAGTCATCACTAGATCTGTCAACCATGCTGCTAAGTCACTTCAGTCGTGTCCGACTCTGTGCCACACCATAGATGGCAGCCCACCAAGCTCCCCCATCCCTGGGATTCTCCAGGCAAGAGCACTGGAGTGGGTTGCCATTTCCCTCTCCAATGCATGAAAGTGAAAAGTGAAAGGTAAAGTGAAGTCGTGTCCAACTCTTCGTGACCCCATGGACTGCAACCCACCAGGCTCCTCCATCTATGGGATTTTTCAGGCAAGAGTACTGGAGTGGAGTGCCATTGCCTTCTCCGCTGTCAACCATGATATAAGACTTAATCCTTTTCAAGATCTCAGGAAGTTTTTGTAGAAATTACCAAGCTGGTAGTAAAATATAAGATAATTTTAAGAGCCTTAATAGCCAAATAATTTTGGGAAAAATCATGCTGGGGGACTTACCTAAATGCAAATTTACTATAAAGCTACAATAATAATGCTTTATTCTCATAAAGATAGACTTACAAATAGTTCAGGGAAGCAGAACAGAGATTTCAAAACTATACATATGTAGTTAATTGATTTTTGATAGTGGCACTGAGACAATTCAGTTGGGGAAGGAAAAGTATTTTCAAAAAGCTGTCCTGGAAACACTGATTATGTGAAGCAGGGGGTGGGGGAGAGAATAACTGTCTCAAGTCATAATCTGTATTTATTAAAGATGAGTCATAGATCTACATATGAAAGCTGAAATTATAAACTTTCTAAAAGAGTAGGATTATATCTTTATAATCTTGGAGTGGTCAAAGTGTTCTTGAGATAAACACACACACATAAATTATTAAACACAAAAGAAAAAACCTAATAAACTAGATTAATAATAGTAATTAAAAACTATGATAATTAAAAACTTCTGCTCATCAAGAGACACACTTAAAATAAGCCCCAAGAAGGCTGAGTGCCGAAGAATTGATGCTTTTGAACTGTGGTGTTGGAAAAGACTCTTGAGAGTCCCTTTGCCTGCAAGGAGATCCAACCAGTCCATTCTGAAGGAGAACAACCCTGGGATTTCTTTGGAAGGAATGATGCTAAAGCTGAAGCTCCAGTACTTTGGCCACCTCATACGAAGAGTTGACTCATTGGAAAAGACTGTGATGCTGGGAGGGATTGGGGGCAGGAGGAGAAGGGGACAACCGAGGATGAGATGGCTGGATGGCATCACGGACTCGATGGACGTTAGTCTGAGTGAACTCCGGGAGATGGTGATTGACAGGAAGGCCTGGCGTGCTGCGATTCATGGGGTTGCAAAGAGTCGGACACGACTGAGCGACTGAACTGAACTGATGAACTTTGGAAGAACTGAATAGGGCAGCCACAAACTTGTAGTCTAGACTCTCATATATTGCTGCTCATGCGGATGTTGGGACTGTAGAACTTTTTTTCAAAATTATTTTATCAGCTGCTTTTAAAAGCAACTTTTTAAAAAAATTTTTATTTTTTAGTTTGTTTTGCTTTACAATACTGTATTCGTTAAACATCACTTTTAAATATGCTTTTTGTGTAACCCAAAGTACATTCAGAAGAAACAATAGAGTATTTTGAAGAGGGAAAGCTTAATAGAATTAATGGGCTTAAAGTAATATGGCTTGGCCAAATGTAAAGAAAATTTTAGCATACAGGAATAGTATATATGCCAATCCCGATCTTCTGATTTATCACACCCCCACCTCTTTCCCCTCTTGGTACTCATATGTTTGAGCTCTACATCTGTGTGTCTATTTCTGTTTTGCAAATAAGATCATCTATATCATTTTTCTAGATTCCACATATATTTCCAATAATNAAGACTTAATCCTTTTCAAGATCTCAGGAAGTTTTTGTAGAAATTACCAAGCTGGTAGTAAAATATAAGATAATTTTAAGAGCCTTAATAGCCAAATAATTTTGGGAAAAATCATGCTGGGGGACTTACCTAAATGCAAATTTACTATAAAGCTACAATAATAATGCTTTATTCTCATAAAGATAGACTTACAAATAGTTCAGGGAAGCAGAACAGAGATTTCAAAACTATACATATGTAGTTAATTGATTTTTGATAGTGGCACTGAGACAATTCAGTTGGGGAAGGAAAAGTATTTTCAAAAAGCTGTCCTGGAAACACTGATTATGTGAAGCAGGGGGTTGGGGAGAGAATAACTGTCTCAAGTCATAATCTGTATTTATTAAAGATGAGTCATAGATCTACATATGAAAGCTGAAATTATAAACTTTCTAAAAGAGTAGGATTATATCTTTATAATCTTGGAGTGGTCAAAGTGTTCTTGAGATAAACACACACACATAAATTATTAAACACAAAAGAAAAAACCTAATAAACTAGATTAATAATAGTAATTAAAAACTATGATAATTAAAAACTTCTGCTCATCAAGAGACACACTTAAAATAAGCCCCAAGAAGGCTGAGTGCCGAAGAATTGATGCTTTTGAACTGTGGTGTTGGAAAAGACTCTTGAGAGTCCCTTTGCCTGCAAGGAGATCCAACCAGTCCATTCTGAAGGAGAACAACCCTGGGATTTCTTTGGAAGGAATGATGCTAAAGCTGAAGCTCCAGTACTTTGGCCACCTCATACGAAGAGTTGACTCATTGGAAAAGACTGTGATGCTGGGAGGGATTGGGGGCAGGAGGAGAAGGGGACAACCGAGGATGAGATGGCTGGATGGCATCACGGACTCGATGGACGTTAGTCTGAGTGAACTCCGGGAGATGGTGATTGACAGGAAGGCCTGGCGTGCTGCGATTCATGGGGTTGCAAAGAGTCGGACACGACTGAGCGACTGAACTGAACTGATGAACTTTGGAAGAACTGAATAGGGCAGCCACAAACTTGTAGTCTAGACTCTCATATATTGCTGCTCATGCGGATGTTGGGACTGTAGAACTTTTTTTCAAAATTATTTTATCAGCTGCTTTTAAAAGCAACTTTTTAAAAAAATTTTTATTTTTTAGTTTGTTTTGCTTTACAATACTGTATTCGTTAAACATCACTTTTAAATATGCTTTTTGTGTAACCCAAAGTACATTCAGAAGAAACAATAGAGTATTTTGAAGAGGGAAAGCTTAATAGAATTAATGGGCTTAAAGTAATATGGCTTGGCCAAATGTAAAGAAAATTTTAGCATACAGGAATAGTATATATGCCAATCCCGATCTTCTGATTTATCACACCCCCACCTCTTTCCCCTCTTGGTACTCATATGTTTGAGCTCTACATCTGTGTGTCTATTTCTGTTTTGCAAATAAGATCATCTATATCATTTTTCTAGATTCCACATATATTTCCAATAATATATTTGTTTTTCTTTCTGATTGACAGTATGTATAAAATAGACAACTAATGAGAACCTACTGAATAGCTCAGGGAATGCTACGCAGTGCTCTGTTGTGACCTAAATGGGAAAGAAATCCAAAACAGAAGGGATATATGTATATGTATATGTAGAGGTGATTCACTTTGCTGTACAGTAGAGCTTCCCCTGTAGCTCAGTTGCTAAAGAATCTGCCTGCAATGCAGGATACCTGGATTCCGTTCCCAGGTCAGGAAGATCCCCTGGAGAAGGAAATGGCAACCCACTCCAGTATCCTTGTGTGGAGAATCCCATGGACAGAGGAGCCTGGCGGGCTACAGTCAATGGGGTCTCAAGAGTTGGACACGACTTAGTGACTAAACCACTACCACCACCAAAAACTAATACAACATTGTAAAGCAACCATGCGCCAATAAAAATTAATTAATGCAAAGAGTACAGTAGTAGATATATGAACAGCCATTACCCCTAAAGTTGAGGTAACACCAAAGAACCCTTCCCTGTTCCCTCTCAGATTCCAGGCTGAGGTTCCCAACTTCATCAGTTCAGTTCATTTCAGTTGCTCAGTCGTGTCTGACTCTTTGCGACCCCCTGAATTGCAGCACGCCAGGCCTCCCTGTCCATCAACAACTCCTGGAGTTCACTCAGACTCACACCCATCGAGTCAGTGATGCCATCCAGCCATCTCATCCTCTGTCGTCCCCTTCTCCTCATGCCCCCAATCCCTCCCAGCATCAGAGTCTTTTCCAATGAGTCAACTCTTCGCATCAAGTGGCCAAAGTACTGGAATTTCACCTTTAGCATCATTTATGGGGGTGCCTAAACATGCATGACTCACAGGATGGCTGAGAAATTTGCTGAGGTGCTGTGCCAGGAAAAGTCACTGGAAATATGCCCTTTGGTGGTCCAGGAGAAGCCTTCCCCAGAGAGGTTCTGTGTTTTGGAAGTTTGCTAGAAAGGCTTTCAAGAGAGTGCTACGGGAAGCTGCCCACAGGAAGGTGCTGTTTGCCATTGCACTGAGTGCTGCAGAAGCCATGTGCCCTGCAGGAGCCAGAGGACAGGTGCTCATTGGAACCATGAAGAGAAACCTCTACTGACAAAGTTAGCTTGGTGCCAGCTGACAAAGACCAAGTATTTACAGGGCCCCAATACACCGATGCAGACTTGGAAGTGAAGAACTGTTTGGGAGCTGTCGCAATAATTGATAACTGGCATAATAGCCATTTTTACCCCTAGATCTGTATCTAAGAGAAATGTTTTAAATGACTACAAAGATGACTTATAGAAGAATGTTTATATCAACTTTGTTCTGAATGCTCTCTGACTGGAAGTGTCATACAGTGGAAAACTATAGAGAAACCAAAGGGAACAAAATTCTGATATTCAACTTGGATAAATCTTAAAAATCTTATGCTGAGTTGAAGTGACCAGGCATAGAGTATACAGACTATACGATTAAAAAAAAAAAACAAAAAACCTTCAAGTATGGAAGAGGCAAAATTTATCTGTGATGTACAGTTGGTGAAATGGATTTCCCATTTATTGAGGCGGGGAACACCAAAGAGCAGAATTTAAGGGCAAAAATCAAGAAATACAGATAGAAAAGTATGACATTTGGATAAGAAAGTATTTTGCAAGTTAGAAGGCTGTGGAAGAAAGTATGGAGGAAAAATATTGATAGATTTTACTACATTTCTGAATTATTTTAAGGGGATATATTTTTTGAATTTTGTTGGATCAAAACTAGTAGGCACATATTTTGATAACTATTTCTGTGGTCTGTCTTTAGGAATTATACATGTGTGGGGCTAAGCGAGTGTGCACATGTGCGTGCTTTTCTTGTATGTCAAAAATTGAGATATTATAATAAAGATCATATTCCACTTATGACACAGTCAATTTAACAAGTGTTTTATTACTTAGTGTGAGAGCATTTAAGTGTCTTCCCAAGAGTATAATTCTACAGCATAGTGACATGATATTTGGTGAAAAGTGCAAATAGTTATTATTGTAATGAGAGCTTTTCCTCAGCTTTCCTTGTGGAAGAAATAGTGAGATATTCCTATGAATTTACCCATCTGAAATATGCCAGCCCAGTCCAGAGCCTTAAAGAGATCTCTCTGAGCTGGTTTCCTGTTTAATGATCTGTAAATGAAACTGTTATTGCTTCTTTGCGTCTCATTTCTGAGCACCATTATTTCTCACAGTGGGTTGTCTTTGTCAGACAATAAAGGTAGAAAACGTTTTTAAGCTTGTCAGGGGATTTATTGATATAAATGAGAGAGAAGTTCGGTCAAAATTAATGACAGTGGTTTTCCACGTAGGAAGAGAGAACAAGATTTTAAAAGTATCGCTCTTTTTAAGATATATGATTCTGTCCTGGAACAATATTTTCCTTCTATTACTGTACTCTGGGTTTCAAGTTTACACATTCATTTGCTGCAGTTGTTTTTGCTGTATGTAAGACAAGCAATAAGATTTTGACTATATAAACAAGCAAAGGCCATCTATCTTGAAATTCGGCATTTAAAAAATTCTGTGGGTACTATGCTACGATCATCCAAACATAGTATTTGGATCAAAAAAAAAAATATTTTGTTTATCGTCAGAACGAACCATGGTGGAGGCATGGGCATTGATAAAATGAGCGATTTTCAGAAACCAATCAGGTTTGTATTGTTCACAGTAATTTTAGGAAATATACAACTTGAAGGCTTATTGCTCCCTTGTCTCTAATCAGCAGAAAAGAAGGAAATTGAATCTGCAGAGAAGATAAGTTTATTTGATACCTCAAATTTTAAAAAGCCCCTTTGGAGTAGTTTAGATGATAATAACCAAGTTTCTCTAATTGAAGAAAAATCACCACTTAAATAGCTAATTAGTCTGAGAAATATGGTTGATGTTTGAGTTGAAGCAGCAAATATTGACTGGAAGAACCATGTTTCTTCTAATACAGAAATACTACAATCCCTGGAATTTCAAATAATTGTGTTACCTATATTGATATTTCTTTTCATTGTTATTCATGCAATCAAATTCAAAGTTATTTATTTTTATCTATGTTCTTCATTTGCCTGTTTAGAGAAACATTTTTTGATCCAGACTTTATAACTGATGGCATCATAGCTTCTAATGCTTTAATAACATTTGAAATAAGAGAGAGAGGAATAAAAAAGTGAAATGCACTGTTGGTTGAAATGCCACTTTGGAAAATGGAGTTTGATTTATTTCAAGGATAGATGTAGTGAGAATAAGGCAAAGTGGGCTTATGAGCTGAAACTACTTTAATGACTCTTTAGCGACTCCTGTTTCCCCCTTTCTGACACCCTAGAGGTTGGAGTGGTTCTCAGGAAGTGGTTGCATGCTGGGAATGTTGATGGCTGATCTTGCGACAACAAACGTTGCAAATTAGAGGATCTGGAGTTCACTTTTCTCTGTAGCTACTACAGTTGCTTAGCATCCACTATGGTGTTTCTTATCAATACTGACAAATGTGCTTATGAGACAGAGTGTTGAGTACAGCTTAGCTGACTCACAAAAAAATAGTATACCTTTCATGCTGTGTGATCACTGACTTACATTTCCAAGATAATTAACTTCAGAAAAAGGTAAATATCAACGTACAATTTGTTTTGAATATTTATTCAACTAATATAATCAACCAGTGAGATGTTAAAAGTGCTAGAGGATATATTTTTAAAAGAGAAATTAAGCTACTTAAAAAGCTTATTTGATGCCTTCTAAAAAAATATTAACACCTAAGAAAAAATTAAATTCTTTATTGTGAGAACTATAAAACCCAAGGAGCCAATTTCTGAAGTTTTATCCAGTGAACTGTGTACATGCAGTAACTCTAAGTAATTGTTCATAATATGTGCTTTGTGTCACCTATAATGTTGCCAAATTGATTTTTATTAGCTGACCTCCAGACTTTTGACAGCAATTTGATAATTTCATTTTACTGTTTGAAAAAGGACAGTGTGATTATATTAAAGTTGCAACATATTTGTTATTGCTAAGTAGACCAGTGAAGAAGTCAAAAGCAGTTGCTGAATTTTTATACTTTGTAGAAACTTGAGTTCTGAGTTCTGCCTTGGGTAGTTTTCACAAAGTAAAATTGTATAATTGATACTGTGGTTTTCAGATTGGAAAGCTGTACTGCTTGATGAAATGGTCTAAGTATTTGGGAGAAAATTGAATGTCCTGATGGTTTTAATCTAAAATATCAGTTCAGAATCTCTATCTCTGACTCCAAACCCCTTCTTATTCCCCAAAGCCTTCTCCTTTACACAAATAGATGTCTCTGCTTGGAATTCTAGATTATCAGGTGGCAATGAAGACTTAAAGTGAATTAATGAAGAACTCTTATTATGTTTGATTTTAGCTGTTGAATTTCCCATGAAATTTTGTTCAAGGTGTTTTTTGGTTTCCTTCATTTAATTTTGATAATTGAATATAGTTTTAGCAATCTACTACAACAAAGTGTTATTTAAAACATGTTAATGTATCTAAATTTGAATTGTTATCAAATGGCTGTATTTTTCTATTTATCCCTTTTTACTATCTGATTTTGCACTTCTTATGTGACAGAAATGACTCACTTCACTACAAAATTCTGTTTAATCAGAGAATCTTTGTTAATTTTGAAATATCGTTATAAGAATCTGAACATTTTAGACTCTAGTGGCAGGTATGTAAGTATGGGAGTAAGTTACATTTTTAAACAATACAGTCTTCTTTAAAAGTTCCAGATGGAAACAAAGACATATATGTATCATTTTTAATTTTTGTTATATATTATATCCCCAAAAAGGAAATTCTCTCCTTTTAAAATATCATTTTTTATCAAACTTTTAAAGGTTAATGTGTATTATAGAAAACCTGAGACATATAAGAAACAAAGAACACAAAGCCGTCTATAAATGTGAGGAGTTTGATGTGTCCTTGTGAGTCCTTGTGTATGTTCATATGCATAACTGAGCAGACATGTTTGTATGGTTGAGCTTGTATAATGTGTATTGTGCTTTTTCACATGTTATAAATATTTACTTATTTAAAATCTCAAAGTTATGGGTATTTTGATGACCAGTTGAGGCTTTTGAACTGTGGTGAAGACTCTTGAGAGTCCATTGGACTGCAAGGAGATCCAACCAGTCCAACCTAAAGGAAGTCAGTCTTGAACATTCATTGGAAAGACTGGTGCTGAAGCTGAAACTCCAGTTCTTTGGTCACCTGATGCGAAGAACTGACTCATTTGAAAAGATCCTGATGCTGGGAAAGATTGAAGGTGGCAGGAGAAGGGGATGACAGAGGATGAGATGGTTGGATGGAGTCATCAACTCAATGAATATGAGTTTGGGTAAACTCCGGGAGTCAATGATAGACAGGGAGGCCTGGCATGCTGCAGTCCATTGGGTCGCAAAGTGAGGTACATGACTGAGCGACTGAACTGAACTGAACTGAATATACTTCACCAAGTCAACCAAGAAAAAATAATATAATCCTATCTTTTATAGAAACAAAACTTTCATAAAGATAAAAATGGCAACAGGCCTCTGAATAAAGATGTTGGTAGAATAATATTAAAATACTGTATACTCTAAA
>SJYA01012729.1:0-11055 GCA_006410615.1 Neotragus moschatus
GGGCCCCTCCCGCGCCTGTTCTCCGGCAGCGAGAGAAGCAGGAAGTTGGACGCCATCGACTGTGCCTTATGGGAGCCCAAAGGTGGGCCCGCTGGACCGGGGAGGCCCGACCCTCCCGGGGACCTGTGGAAGGCGACTGACTGGAGGTGGATTCCCATGCCGCTTTCTCTGCCAAGAACGAGGGTTCTAAGTCTCTTTAGGACTGTTCCTGGGAGTGCAGACGTGTGTTGGGGGATGGTGTTTTTCTTAATTTCTACTTCATTTCCTTCCCCCTTGCTCTAAGTGCACTCGCAGGTCTGCAGTGTGTTAGTCTGTGTTCAGCTGAGCGTTGTTTGCCTTTGATCGTGGGCTGCCTCTTCTCGACTCTTAAGTGCCCACAATTTTACTTTTCTTTTTAACTGTTACTCAGTACTTAGAGTTTATGAGGATCTCTCAGTGTTGAGAGCTTTGCCAGGGAAGTCAGTTTGACTTCAAGAATGGCTTCAGCTTCACAGTATTTAAGAAATTTAATTGGGCTTGTAGATGCGGCTTCTTCCTCTGACCGTCTGGAGTGTGTCGTCACTGAAGCAGGTCCGGGCAGAGAAGCACAGACTTGCCCACTGGTAGTAGAAGGCAGGAAAACAGCTTGATTTTGAAGTTCTAGAATCTCCCCCCCCTCCCCCCCCCAACTGAAATTGAAATACACTTGTTTAGGAACAGTGGCCTTTCTTTAAGCCAGTCTCCTCCCTTGGTTCAACTGCCCAGTGAACTGAGACCTCGGTTCTGGTGCTGCCCTGCCCTGCCCTGCAGTGCCCTTCTCAGGATCTCCGTGGGGTGGGGTGGCCACGTGTGGTGTGAATGGCTTGCCCCTTGGGTGGATCCCTACGTCGTCTTATCTTTCGATTTGGGGACCACGGAGAGGAGGCTGTTCCGGGAGCCCCTGGGAATGTGTAACTGGGAGGCAGCCATCATTAAAGTGTGTTTTTTTTTTCCTTTTTAAGCGGGTGCATCAGGACCTATCATTTGCTCATACGCACCTGAGCACACAGGGAACAGGCTCATAGGAGACCTGTTTGTTTGCTGATGGATAAGGAACCAGTGCAACTGTCAGGTTTTTTTTTTTTTACAGGTGGATTGCAAACATTCAAAACATTGGCTTTTGCTTTTTTAAAAAAAGCAAATTAAAATTTTTATATAAACCTTTTTTTCTAATGTAATATTTTTCAAAGGAACGTGGACTTGCACAATCTTTGGAGTATCTGTTATGAGTGGTTGTAATGCCTGTGCCGCACGGGCCCAGCGTTTTCCTGTCCGTTCCTTAACTGGATCCCTTGCAGCCTTGTGATGTGCCTGGTCTTCCCCAGAGTGAAGTCACAGGCCTGGGAGGGCCCAGTTCTGAGTGGGCCAGTAGGTCTGACCCTGGATCTTCTGTCCAGCTGAGCAGAGTCCACCTCATGTCCTTTCGCAGAGCGAGCTTCCTGGGTGTGGTCCTTCTTAGGCCTGTGTGCCCTGCACGTTCTAGCAAAGAGCTAATAACCACAGTCTTACAGTAAGCATCATTTGTTACCACTCAGGGTTTCAGGGCCCAGAACTGAGAGCAGCGCGCTGGTTCTTGTTGGGCAGCTTGGCCGCCTGGGGGGGGCAGGGCTGAGCGCCCCCTCAGGGACCTCCCGGCCTCAGGGCTGGGGAGACCTGGACAGCAGGGCTGCCGGCCTCTCTGTGGCTGTGGCCGCCCCCCGCGTGACACCCCGGGAGGTATTCCTAAAGGAACCAGGCCTCTGTGGCTCCTGGAAGTCGCCGTGCTCCCCTCAGGGCCAGGGGCCCTTCAGGGCTCCATCTCTTCTGGGGAGGAGAGGAGAGCAGCTCAAGAACGGGGAGACTTCCCTGCTCGTCCAGTGGTGAAGACTCTGCCTTCCAACGCAGGGGACGCGGGTTTGATCCCAGGTCGGGGAACAGGGATCTCACGTGCGGAAGGACGACTAAGTCACAGGTACGGAGCCTGCACTCTGGAGCCCGTGCTCCCCAACGAGGGGAGCCCACGCACTGCAATGAAGACCCAGCACAGCCAGCATACCATAAATAAATAAAACCTTTAGGAAAAAGAGAGACTCAGGTCCAGCTGGGTTCCGAGTTTCACTTGAGCGCTCTTGGAGAGAAAACAAAGTAGAAGCTCAGAGACGCTGGAGGAGGTACCAGCTGCTGGCCGCGGGCTGGCCACTGCTCGGGGGGCAGGAACTGGGGGTGCACTGGTGGGTCTGGGGTACCAGGGCCTTAGTGCTGTCTCTTCCATAAAAACCCCGGGACTGACACTTTTGGGTCCAATGCGGTCCAGCTCTGGCCTCCTGGCTCCGACTGACACAACGGACCAAGCAGCTCCTGGACATTTTCCTCCCTGTTTCGGGCCTCAGGAGCCGGCTGGGGAGCTGGAGTGACCTCTCTGGAGCCCAGCCTCGGGCCTAGTATCCGGGTTGCAGCCAAGGCCAGGGTCCGGCTTAAGGGCTGGAGGGGCTGCCTTCCGGGGCCCCATCCTCGCACCCTGTCTGTAGCCTGCTGCCAGCGCAGACACACCCGTTGCTGACCTCCCCGAACACCGGGCAGCCCGTGGTGGAGACGCCATGCACGCTCCTCCCAACGTGAATGGGGAGCCAGGTGACCGGCACAGGGGACCCCTCCAGCCGGAGGCAGAGCAGAGGAGGCTGAGGAATCCAGGCAGGAGGGTAGGGACTGGAGGCAAGGCTTAGAGGGAAGCGCTGTGTGGGCAGATGCAGGCTCACGGTGCCCAGTGAGGCGGGGCCCTGGTGCTGAGACTGGGAGAAGGAGTAGACATGGCACCGGAAAGTGTGGAAGATGAGGTCGTCGGGCAGTTGTGGAAACAGCAGCAGCAAAAAGGGAGGCGGAGACGGACAGGCAGGGAGGCCCAGGCCGGGCCGGGCCAGGCCCCCAGCTCCGAGCACTGGCTGTTCCAGGAACAGGGTTTGGGGGTGCAGGAAGGGCTCAGCAGTGACCCCGGGCAGACCTCAGAGGCCCTGATAGCTCGGGTTCCTGGTTGAGAAGACCCTGCTCAAGGCCCATGCACATCTCCTGACCCTGGGAGATGTGGGAAGCTGGCAGGCATCCAGGGAGGAGAAGAGGGGTGCTGGGCACCCTGCCTGGGAAACACCAAGGCACGGGGGGCCCAGGGCCCAGCTGGACAGCGCCCCTTGGACCTGAGCTGAGGCCGCGGGTCAAGGAGTATGAGAGCTAACGGCCATCTTGGAGTCTGACGAAATGATGCCTTTTTTAAATTTTAAAGCCAACTTTTTGACTACGCCCTGTGGCACGTGGAATCTTAGTGCCTGACTATGGCTTGAACCTTGTGTTGGAAGCATAGGGTCTTAACCACAGGGCCACCAGGGAAGTCCCAAGCTTACTTGTGAGTTTATAATTCCTTGAGGGCGTTTGGGGGAAGAGTGTGCCTTGTGTAGAAAGTTTGCATAGGAGGGAAAGGAGGCAGTTACAAACTTTGGGAAACAGACTCCCCGTGTGGCTCCGCCGGGGACACGATTTGTAGTGACAGAACGATGTCGTGATGATTTCACGAGGATTTGGTGGAGCTTCGGGGTGGGGAGGTGGGGTGGGGGGCCATGGTGGCAAGACCTCAGCCCTGATGCTCCCCAAGTCAGAAACAGCCAGGAAGAGCCTGCGTGGGGCAGTTCGCTGTGAACACAGCAGAGGCCAGGGCGGAGCTGCGGGCCAGGTGCCCAGCCCCGCGTCACAGGAACGCGGCAGTGCTGGTCTTTGGAACGATGCGTGGGGTGATACGATGGGCTTCGCTTGTCGTCGGCTGAGTTGTGTTGAAATCCTAAACCCAGTGCCTTAGGAACAGGCTTGAGTGCGGAATGCATTAGGGTGCCTTCACACTGGAGGAGGGTGGCCCCTAATCCAGGATGACCGGTGCCCTTGTGAGAAGTGGGGGGGTTTGGACACACACGAGCCGAGGAGCTGCCGGGAGCTGCACAGCCCGGAGCAGGCTCTCCTCGGCGCCTTTGGGAAGCCTGGCCTCCGGAGCAGGGGACAGTAAGCGTCTGTCGTTTAAGCCCCAGCATGTGTCGCCTTGTCAGGGCCGCCACAGACACTGATGTGCTGTCGTTCGGTCGCCCAGTCGTGTCCGGCTCCTGCGACCCCGTGGACTGCAGCACGCCAGGCCTCCCTGTCCTTCACCGGCTCCTGGAGTTTGCTCCAGTCCATGTTCATCGCATCAGTGATGCTGTCTAGAGACTCCTGTGTGTGCCTAGTCACTCAGTTGTGTCCGACTCTTTGTGACCCCGTGGACCGTAGCCCGCCAGGCTCCTCTGTCCATGGAATTCTCCAGGCGAGAGTGCTGGAGTGGGGTGCCACGCCCTCCTCCACAGACACTCCCATGGCACTCTGCAAATCCTGTCTGATTCTGTGCTTCAGCTGAGATGGAAACAGACCAGAGCCCACTCTGGCCCCTGTGGGGTGGGGTCCCGAGGCCAAGGGGCCAGAGTGGCCGCAAGAGGGCCCCCCTGCCAGCCGGGCCCGTGTGCAGGGCAGTCTGTGGAGCCCCCGCTGTGTGCGTGCCACCCCTGGGCCTGCAGCATTGCCAAGATTCCAGTGGGGACAGGGTGCGCAGGGAGGGCAAGCCTGAGGGTTTTGGCCTGTGTCCTGCGGCCACGCGGGCTGCTCTGGGGTTAAAGCCTTGAGGCTGCTTCCAGCTGAGCCCGGCTGGGGGCCGCTGATGGACAGGAAGGGTCAGCTTAGGGGCTGCAGCTGCCCAGGCTCACTGGGGTGGCGGGTGGGGAGAGGGGAGTCGGGAGGTGGGCCACTGAGTCCCTCGTTTAGTTGCAAGGATGGACCAGGGCCTTTGGAGGTGGGGATGTGAGCTTGGGTTTCTCACTGTAGGAGAAGTGGAGACTGTCCTTGAGGGTACGTCCTCTGCCGTGGCTGTGCCTGGCGCGGGGGGAGGGTGCCCTGGTCAAGGGGGTGCTCTGGGGTCTCTGGGCTTCCTGACTCTCCTGTCTCCACGTCTGCCATCAGCTGGCCTGTCCCCAACGAGAGCACACGTCCTCTAGGGCCAGGGCTCTGAGCTGCTGCAGCCCCGCTCGGCACACTGACCACGGGCAGGGGTAAGCAGGGCATCACGCACTGGGGCGGTGACGTTCCATCCCGCTTGCTGGGTTTCTTGTGAGGGGAGCTGGCTCGGCCTCATGGGCCAAACTGTGTCCCCACAAAAAGTTACTCGGGTAAGCCCTGACCCCTGACCCCTGAGGCCCCGCCCCCAAGCACCTGTGTACGCACCCCATTTGGAAAAGGGGTCCTTTCAGGTATAAGTGAGATATGGACTAAGAGGCGGTCACGCTGGATCAGGGTGGACCCCAGCCCGGTCCCTGGGTGGAGAGACACCTAGATACACCCCAGCCCGGTCCCTGGCATGGAGAGACGCCAAGATATAGGACCAGGGGAGGCTGTGTGAGGAGCGAGTGGAGCTGGGCGCGATGCCGGCCCAGCCGGGGCCGCACGGACCACCAGCCTCCCCAGCGGGAGCTAGCCCTGCCGACAGCTGGGCCTCCGGCTCTGCGCCTCAGAACCGTCCTAACCCCACCTTGTCATGGTGCTTCGTGGGGGTGGCCCTGGGAGCGGGATTTGAGTCCGCGTATTGGTAACCCCGGGTGGCACGTGTTCCTTCCCAACAGGACAATGAGAGCGTCGTCAGGATGGCCGTGCTCTTCGCCCAGTGCTGAGCTGTACCCCGATGCCTGGCATGCCGCTGGGCGTCCCCACCAGGCATCCCTGGCTTTGCCCGTGGCTGCTGCCTGGGTGATGCCTGACCGCCCCAGGAGACATGTTTACCTGAACACGCTGAGTGGCTGCCTTTCCCTGTACGTCTGTGGTGGCAGAGGACCCCTCCACGTGTGCCCCCTTTGGGCTGCGTGGCTCCCTCGTCCACCTCTCCTGTGGCTCCTGCGTCCATGTTCGGTGCAGCACAAGGTCGGGTCGGGACCCAAGGTGCGGGCTCTGACAGCTGTCTGACACACGAGTCAGACGTTGTCCCTGGAGCCCTCTCTCTGGCCCGGGAGCGGCGTCCCCCCAGGGTGTTTGGCGAGGCGGGCCCCTCGTGTCGTCTCTGCAGCTTTGCTGCTGAGCACTGCCCACCCCTTTGCACGGTTCACCTCAGCAGGTTTGTCTGATTTTTCTCACATGTAAATCCAGGCCCTATGTTCTGGCAGGAACCCCGTGTCCCACGCTGTCATTTGTCCCATGACCGGCCATGCGTGCCTTGTGGCTGGCTTCCGTGGTGGTGTCCAGGCTTCTCCGCCGTGTGCTTCCTGCTGAGGAAGTGCCTCGCGGGGGAGCCTCTGGGGCCGTGTGACACCCTGTTTTCCTCATGCTCCCACTGACGACTTTTTGTTGCTCAGTCGCTCCGTTGCATCCGACTCTTTGCGACCTCATGGACTGCACTACGCCAGGCCTCCCTGTCCATCACCAACTCCCGGAGCTTGCTCACACTCATGTCCATGGAGTCAGTGATGCCATACAACCACCTCATCCTCTGTCGTCCCCTTTTCCCACCTTCAATCTTTCCCAGCATCAGGGTCTTTTCCAGTGAGCCAGCTCT
Organism: Neotragus moschatus; assembly: GCA_006410615.1. Taxonomy (NCBI): domain Eukaryota; kingdom Metazoa; phylum Chordata; class Mammalia; order Artiodactyla; family Bovidae; genus Neotragus; species Neotragus moschatus. The sequence goes on from SJYA01012729.1 coordinate 6,596, forward strand.
TCACACGAGGTGGCCAAAGTATTGGAGCTTCAACTTCAGCATCAGTCCTTCCAATGAATATTCAGGACTGATTTCCTTTAGGATTGACTAGTTTGATCTCCTTGCAGTCTAAAGGACTCTCAAGAGTCTTCTCCAGCTTCCCTCATAACTCAGTTGGTAAAAATTCTGCCTGCAATACAGGAGACCTGGGTTTGATCCCTGGATCGGGAAGATTCCCTAGAGAAGGAAATGACAACCCACTCCAGTATCCTTGCCTGGAGAATCCCATGGACAGAGGAGCCTGTCAGGGTACCATCCATGGGGTCGCAAGAGTTGGACACGTCTTAACAATTAAACCACCACATCCAAGGGACTCTCAAGAGCCTTCTCCAACACCACAGTTTTAAAGCATCAATTCTTAGGCGCTCAGCCTTCTTTATGGTTCAGCTCTCACATCCATATGGTTCAGCTCTCACTGGAAAAACCATAGCTTTGACTAGACGGACCTTTGTCAGCAAAGTAATGTCTCTGCTTTTTAATATGCTGTCTAGGTTGGTCATAGTTTTCCAAGTGTCTTTTAATTTCATGGCTATAGTCACCATCTGCAGTGATTTTGAAGCCCAAGAAAATAAAGTCACTAAACGTTTCCACTGTTTCCCCATCTATTTGCCATGAAGTGATGGGACTGGATGCCATGATCTTAGTTTTCTGAATGTTGAGTTTTAAGCCAACTTTTTCACTTTTGTCTTTCACTTTCATCGAGAGGCTCTTTAGTTCCTCTTTGCTTTCTGCCATAAGGGTGGTGTCGTCTGTTTATCTGAGGTTACTGACAATTCTCCCAGCAATCTTGATTCCAGCTTGTGCTTCATCCAGGTCGGCATTTCACATGATGTACTCTGCATATAAGTTAAATAAGCCAAGTGACAATATACAGCCTTGACGTACTCCTTTCCTGATTTGGAACCAGTCTGTTGGTCCACGTCAGTTCTAACTGTTGCTTCCTGACCTGCATTCAGGTTTCTCCAGAGGCAAGTCAGGTGGTCTGGCATTTCCATCTCTTGGAGAATTTTCTATCGCTTGTTGTGATCCACACAGTCAAAGGCTTTAGTGTACTCGGTGAAGCAGAAGCAGATGTTTTTCTGGAATTGCCTGGCTTTTTCTAGCCCAGTGGGTGCTGGCACTGTGGTCTCTGGCTCCTCTGCCTTTTCTAAGCTGAGCTTGTTCTCGCCTGAAGCTCTATGGGACGTCTGTCAGGCGGTGACTTAAACATTCCATCCTTCCATCTGCGTTTCTTAGTTGGCATTTTCCCCAAAGGAATAACCTCTTCCTCCTCCCCCCGTTTCCTTCTCTTCTCAGTTTCCTCTCAGTCTGGGTTCGTGGACCGTATTTCCTCTGCGCCGTATGCTCCGCTTGCCTCGTTCTCTTGGCGCCTGTCCGGAGCCCTGTTCCACCCTCTCACCTGACCTGACGGATGGGCCCCCGGAGGAGCCCCTCCCAGCCCTGGACACCCAGCATCTCTCCAAGGACGGTGGACCCATTTTTCAAATACTAGTAGTTTTGCTGTTTATTTCATATCTTGTCATCGCTGCCGTTCCCTTTCTAGGGCTGTGCGTGCTGTGAGCTACTCGGAGGGTTTGACAGGAGGCTCTGAGAGAGCCTGGGGCGACCAGCTCGGTGGGCAGGGGCGGTGTTGCGGCCACTGGGGGCTGGTGAGGTTGCAGCAGGGCTGGCCTGCCCCACGTCGGGCCCTGGTGAAACCCCTGTCCCGTGAGGGGCTCTGGGTGGGGCCCAGGGGCCCTCGTGGGGCGCGGCAGGGCGAGTGTCCTGTGGCTGCTCCTGCCTGGGGGCCGGGGGCTGGGCTGCGGGTGCAGTGTGGCCGGCTCTGGTCCCGCTCTTGGGTCCGAAACGCACTGAAGTGAGGCCGCTCCTGCTGCAGAGCCGCTCCCGGGGGACCCGCTGGCCCTGTCCACCTGTCGGAGCCTCAGGGGCCCCGACTGTGTCGCAAGAGGTGGCCACCCCATGGGGGGACCTGGGAGTGCCGTCAGGGCCGAGCGTGCCAGGGGCTAAGGACCCCGTGGATGGGGCTCCAGACCTGAAGGGCGCTGACGCGGATGCTGCGGACAGCAAGCGCCTCTCCTGGCCTGCAACCAGCCCTGGGGGCGGTCGGTGCCCGTGGTGGGCGAGCTCACATCACACACGCTCCTGCTGGTGGGAGGGCCCTGCACCCTGGCGACCCCTGTCCCTTCTCTACCAGAGGGTGTGCCGTGTTTGTGCCAGGACGCCTCCCTCTTCCCGCCCGCGGCGACGCTGGCCTTGGGGTGCTGTTTCCGAGTCCTTCGGCGGGCCTGTTGAGACCCGCTGAGAGTGTGCTCACATGTGTTTGAGGATCAGAGGGCGTCCCGGCATCTGTGGAAGACTTCACGCAGCTTCTCCCTGGATCTGACCATGGATTTTATGACGGTGAGTGCCCTCACGACCTGCGCAAGGCCCCTGGGGTGCTTCCCATAGTGAGGGGGCTGTGCACCAGGCTTTGGGAAAGTGAAGCTGCCCAGATGGTGACCGGCCGGTTGGAGGCTGGTCCTGGGCGCCTGCTGAGCCCCGGGTGGCCTTGGGGAAGGGGGTCCCCAGGCCTGGTGGCGGGTGGGAACCGGACCCTGCAGACTCCCGAGCCCCGTCCCTGCTCGCAGCCTCAGTCCCGGAGCTCTTACTTCTGTCAGCGTTTCCTGATCGCGCTCTGTAGCGGCGGTGCCTTCTTCCTCTGCACCCTCTGTTTCCTCCCATCGCTGGGGTTCTCCCATCTCTCCGCCTCTGTCTGCAGCTTCCCAGGCTGGTGGCCCTGGCAGAGCCCACAGGCGGCAGTGGCCATGGGAGGGGGCCAGAGTGGGCGGCAGCAGGGTGACCAGCCGCGTGGCTCAGGGCCCTTCCTGTCTGGGCCCCGCAGCCGGCTTCTTGTTCCTGCGACCTCGAGCTGCAGCTCCTCCCTCCAGCTTCAGTTGGGGGCGGGGCTCTGGCTGGTTGGGTGCGGCGGGGAAGGGGTGTTTAACGGCCATGGTCGGCGCTCAATGGCCGGGTCATCCCCGGGGTCTCCCCGCCGCTGGCTGCTGGCCGAGGCCTCGGTTTCCCAGCGGCTCCTCCCGTCCAGAGTGTGGCCGACTGTGCTCCTCCGTCTGGTGCCTGTTTGGAGCGGGGTGGGGGGCCACCCGCGCTGGTTCCCACCCTGTCCACCCACCATCCTTCGATCAGACCCCAGCTTTTATTAGGTTTCCCAGGAGAAAGCGCGTGTGGTCGTTTACACGCGGGAGGGTCTTAGGGGGTGAGTTCGTTCACCACACGGGGCTGGTGGGATGCTCGCGGTCCCATGTGTGTGACGGTTTCTCTTTGCTGACAACAGGCACAGAGTCCAGAGAATCCTTGGAAACGGACTGCTCGTCTTTAAAACCAAAACACACACGTGCGGGTTAGCTCAGCGCCCACAGCGGCCTGGGCCTCCCGAAACCTGATGTTCTGGAAGCCTGGGGCCTGTTGGCACCGACAGAGGGCCTGGGCCCCGGACCACGGGCACCTCATCACCAAGAAGCTGCGGAGCCAGCGCCGGGACGACCTCGCCCACAAGAGCTATGATACCGGCTCAGTGAGCTGCCCACCCCGGGCCAGGGGACGCTGCCCAGGCTGGGTCTCAGCTGGGGGAGGGGATGGGGGTGTGAGGGCAGCTCCCCAGGGAGGCCCTGGCGTCCTCAGAGCTCAAAGAGCCCCCAAGGTAGTGATGGGGTTCTGGCATCACTGAACCACTGTGAGCGAGNAGTGAGCTGCCCACCCCGGGCCAGGGGACGCTGCCCAGGCTGGGTCTCAGCTGGGGGAGGGGATGGGGGTGTGAGGGCAGCTCCCCAGGGAGGCCCTGGCGTCCTCAGAGCTCAAAGAGCCCCCAAGGTAGTGATGGGGTTCTGGCATCACTGAACCACTGTGAGCGAGAGCCCAGCTCCCCGTGGCCACGTGCGGCCCTCGGTGCCCAGCCTGGACGTCCGCCCAGTGCCACCCCCCTGGCCTCTGGGCGTGGCCCCTCCCAAGAGCCCGTCTTAGAGGCAAGCGGTGTTCTAGGTCAAGTTCCCGTAACCGGCAGGTCACACCCGCCTGCTCAGGCTGCAGGTCCAGAGGGAGCCGACAGACCTTGGGCACTGCCCGGTGCTGGGGTCCTAGCCTGCAGGTCTCCTGGGCAGGCGCTCAGAGCCGGCGAGCCCTTGGTGACCCTGGGCGGGCTTGTTGCCAGACCAGCAGGGAAGGGGGTGGGCAGGAGGGCTCCCCTGGAGAGGCGTGGCCAGAAGGTAGGTCCTGTCTGTGTTCTTCCAGCCCTGACACAGGGGCCGCCAGGCCTCTCCACTAGCGGGCCTGCTGCCGAGAGCCGTGAGAGGGTGAGGGTCCAGCAGGGGGTGCAAGGACAGGGCTCAGAGCGTGGGGACCGGAGCGTGGTGGAGACCGGAGCCCAG
>SJYA01012731.1:0-11473 GCA_006410615.1 Neotragus moschatus
TCTTGAGAGTCCCTTGGACTGCAAGGAGATCCAATCAGTCCATTCTAAAGGAGATCAGTCCTGGATGTTGTTTGGAAGGAATGATGCTAAAGCTGAAACTCCAGTACTTTGGCCGCTTCACGCAAAGAGTTGACTCATTGGAAAAGACTGAGGCTGAGAGGGATTAGGGGCAGGAGGAAAAGAGGACAACAGAGGATGAGATTGCTAGATAGCATCACTGACTCGATGGATGTGAGTTTGAATGAACTCTGGGAGTTGGTGATGGACAGGGAGGCCTGGCATGCTGTGATTCATGGGGTCTCAAAGAGTCAGACATGACTGAGTGAACTGATGTTAAATAAATACTTCTGTAGAATTTCTAATCATCAGAATATCTTTCTGGAGATTAGAGAATGATATTCCTCCTCAGTGAAGATATGTAAGGTTTATTTTTGTTTTGTTTCAATTGCAGGTCTAAACTACTTTGCCTGGAATATATTCATTTCTCAAATATTTCCTCAATGGAAAAGCCTTCCCTGATCATCCTTTATAAAATACTCCACATACCTGTACTATCATTTTTACTTGTGCTCTTACTCTGATTTTTTCCCCCATGGTTCATGCTCTCATCTGATCTGTGTGTGTGTGTGTGTGTGTGTGCGCACGTGTGTGTATGTATATTTGTTAACTTGTTAATGCCAGAGTAGAAATAAACTTCATAAGAGCAGAGACTTTGCTTATTTATCGCCTAGACCAATAGTTAGTAATGGTAGATTCTTAGCACACATTCTCTAAGTAGATGGATACGTGAATGGATGGAAGGCTGGATGATGGACAGGCAGTGTTTGGTAGTCTTCAAATGCACAACAGGAAAAATGTATTCTGTAGAAGTCCCTACCCTTAGAGAAAGGTGATTAATAAAATATCATAGCAGGCAGAGGACCTGATATTAGCTTTGAAAGAAGTAGACAGTCAAGGAAAAGGGAAAGGAAGACCTTATGGGAAGAGAGCCCATTGTTTCACTGTAGGTACAATGTGGGGATAGATGTGTATGTGATGGCTGAAGACTGGAAGTAGCCATCAGGATTCGTGTAGGGAATGTTTTAAATATTGGTTGGAACGGTAGGGTCAGGCCAGTTTATAAGACCTCTGATGCTTGACTGAGACACTTGAAATTTTATCCCCTCAATAGTGGGCAATCATTGAAGGTTAATGAGCAATGGGAAACAACATAAAAAGTGCACAAATCAAGAAGATGAAGTTGAAAATAGATGGGATGGATCGGAGACACAGGAGACTAAAGGAAAGAGCAGTTGGGAGCTACTTCAGTGATGAAAACTCAAGTGGTAAATTTCAGATTTAAATAATGAAAAGTAAAACAACTTTTAAAGGAGAATGCATACAGAGAATGGTATAGAAAGGAAATCAAGCAAATCAATATCATTTCTTTCCACATCTTCAGGAAAATAATGGGACCCATCTTCTTCATTAAGACACTAAACATATTTAGATGTGTAACACTTTACAGTCATTATCTAATAATTCGGAGTAGTAAAAGGAATTATTTTAAACATTGACATTGACTAAAACAAATCTTCTGGGTATTTTTGTGATTTTCAGTACTGTTTATGGTCTTCATATTTTATTTAGTCAAAATAAAAAAACAGAACCAGATGATTATACGCCCTATGGCTGAAGGCTTGGCAAATTGTCACAAATCAGGATTGGTTCTCATATTGCTTGGATATTTTTGAAGGATGGATCATATAAGATTTGATAGTCTTCTTGAGCACTATAAAATCTGTGAAACTTAGCCAAAAGTATCATCAAGAATTGGGAAGAAAAGACACAGACGAACAAGAGAAAAATTTGATTTCTTTCAGGAAATTTTAATTAGAATCCTTTGCTTATCCAAGCAAATAAGGAAGAAAAATTTAAGAAGAAGATATAAAGAAAGACTGCTTAAATATGATAGACAATGAGTTTTTTTAGTTTGTGCTGGCTGAATCCAATGACCATTTTCAAATTATTCAATTACACTGAGGGTATGCTGTATCTTTTAAGTCTTTATGAGAATTCTACATGGTGAAGTCTTCCAAGCTGTTGGAGTGATAAATCTTGATCTGAAGATAAGCTCAAGTGTTATTTTTTCAGTGAATTTAGCTTTGTTTTCTACATATGCCTACTTACTATAGTCATCAGTTTTACAGTCAAGTGGCAATGCATTTCATTTACAAATGTTGAAGTGGAATTAAACTTTGTAATGCTATATGGGACTGGTATATTTTCTCTTAGCAAAGTCATGCCAGTTAAAGTACTGACCTTCACTGTGAAATTCTGTTGGTGGTTAGTGCTCTATTTTAGATGTTATTATTAAGAAAGATTTTACTAACCTCATATTTGTTTTTTTTTTTTAATCAGAAAAGTTAGATAAACTGTCACAGAATATCTTTGACACCTTTGAAGGAGCTCTCTTATTTGGGACACCAAAGGATCAACACTAAAATTTTAAAAATTACAAATTGGATTACATTAAAATAAAAAGAAATATTCTTCAAAAGATATCTTTAAGAGGTTAAAGAGTAACCCACAGAATGAGATCAGATACATATATATATATATATGTGTGTGTGTAGAAATATGAAAGTAAGAAATAACTCAATAGATAAGAGGATATTTAAATGACAAATCTATAAGAATGTGCTCAACTTTATTTGTTATTTTTTAAATGCAACTTAAATCATAATTAGATGTCACTAAATAACCACCAGATGGTGATTGCAGCCATGAAATTAAAAGACGCTTACTCCTTGGAAGAAAAGTTATGACCAACCTAGATAGCATATTGAAAAGCAGAGACATTACTTTGCCAACAAAGGTCCGTCTAGTCAAGGCTATGGTTTTTCTAGTGATCATGTATGGATGTGAGAAGTTGGACTGTGAAGAAGGCTGAGTGCCGAAGAATTGATGCTTTTGAATTATGGTGTTGGAGAAGACTCTTGAGAGTCCCTTGGACTGCAAGGAGATCCAACTCAGTCCATCCTAAAGTAGATCAGTCCTGGGTGTTGTTTGGAAGGAATGATGCTAAAGCTGAAACTTCACTACTTTGGCCACCTCATGCGAAGAGGTGATTCATTGAAAAAGACTCTGATGTTGGGAGGGATTGGGGGCAGGAGGAGAAGGGGATGACAGAGGATGAGATGGCTGAATGGCATCACTGACTCGATGGATGTGAGTTTGAGTGAACTCTGGGAGTTGGTGATGGACAGGGAAGCCTGACGTGCTGCAATTCATGGAGTCGCAAAGAGTCAGATACTACTGAGTGACTGAACTGAACTGAACTGAAATAACCACCAGAATGGTCAAGTATAAGATTGATAATAACAAGTGTTAGTATGAATGCGGAGCAAACTGAACTCCACACCACAGGTAGGAGTGGAAATCGATAAAAATCACTTTTGAAAACTGTTTGGCAACATCTTTTCAAGGATAACATAAAATCTAGAGCTAAAAGTTCTACTTCTGGGTATAACTAGCAGAAATGTGTACGTGTGTTAATTCTCCAAGAGACGTGTAAAAGAAAGTTCAGTACACTATAGTTTATATTACTCCTAAACTAAGTCACTACCCAAATCACCACCAGCTGTAGACTGGATAAATATATACTGGAATATTTACTCAGTGGACAGTATTGAGAATTAAAAATCTGAAACTACTATGAAGATTACTCAAAATCATAATATTGAGCAAAAAGCCAGATACTAAAAAATTACCAAGCATACAGTTCATTTTATACAAAATAGCAAAATAAGTAAAAATAATATTAGTTGTCAGATGTCAGGATAATGATTGCCTTTTGAGAGGAGAGGGTGTATCTGTTTTGAAGGAAACCAGAAAATCTGAGCTGTGGGGATCATTCTGTTTTTTGATCTGACTGCTATTACTTGCCCATCTTGTGGAAATTCAGCAAGCTGTATATTAAGTGCACTTCATTCCATGTCCTTACGTGTGTGTGAACACTTCTGTAAAACATACACTGTGCTCAATGGAAAGTTTAAAATATCTTAGACAAGTTAGATGTGACTAGTTCCAGTTCCAGTTCAGTCGCTCAGTCGTGTCCGACTCTTTGCAACCCCATGAATCACAGCACGCCAGGCCTGCCTATCACCATCTCCCAGAGTTCACTCAAACTCACGTCCATCGAGGCAGTGATGCCATCCAGCCATCTCATCCTCTGTCATCCCTTTCTCCTCCTGCCCCCAATCCCTCCCAGCATCAGAGTCTTTTCCAATGAGTCAATTCTTCGCATGAGGTGGCCAAAGTACGGGAGCTTCAGCTTTAGCATTATTCCTTCCAAAGAAATCCCAGGGCCGATCTCCTTCAGGATGGACTGGTTGGATCTCCTTGCAGTCCAAGGGACTCTCAAGAGTCTTCTCCAACACCACACTTCAAAAACATTGATTCTTCAAGGCTCAGCTTTCTTCACAGTCCAACTCTCACATCCATACATGACCACTGGAAAAACCATAGCCTTGACTAGACGGACCTTTGTTGGCAAAGTAATGTCTCTGCTTTTGAATATGCTATATAGGTTGGTCATAACTTTCCTTCCAAGGAGTAAGCGTTTTTTTATTTCATGGCTGCAGTCACCATCTGCAGTGATTTTGGAGCCCCCAAAAATAAAGTCTGACACTGTTTCCACTGTTTCCCTGTCTATTTCCCATGAAGTGATGGAACCAGATGCCATGATCTTCATTTTCTGAATGTTGAGCTTTAAGCTAACTTTTTCACTCTCCACTTTCACTTTCATCAACAGGCTTTTTAGTTCCTCTTCACTTTCTGCCATAAGGGTGGTGTCATCTGCATACCGGAGATTATTGATATTTCTCCTGGCAATCTTGATTCCAGCTTGTGCTTCTTCCAGCCCAGTGTTTCTCATGATGTACTCTGCATGTAAGTTAAATAAGCAGGGTGACAATATACAGCCTTGACATACTCTTTTTCCAATTTGGAACCAGTCTGTTGTTCCATGTCCAGTTCTAACTGTTGCTTCCTGACCTGCATATAGGTTTCTCAAGAGGCAGGTCAGGTGGTCTGGTATTCCCATGTCTTGCAGAATTTTCCACAGTTTATTGTGATCCACACCGTCAAAGGCTTTGACATAGTCAATAAAGCAGAAATAGATGTTTTTCTGGAACTTTCTTGCTTTTTCCATGATCCAGCAGATGTTGGCAATTTGATCTCTTGTTCCTCTGCCTTTTCTAAAACCAGCTTGAACATCTGGAAGTTCACAGTTCACGTATTCCTGAAGCCTGGCTTGGAGAATTTTGAGCATTACTTTACTAGTGTGTGAGATGAGTGCAATTGTGTCATAGTTTGAGCATTCTTTGGCATTGCCTTTCTTTGGAATTGGAATGAAAACTGACCTTTTCCAGTCCCGTGGCCACTGCTGAGTTTTCCAAATTTGCTGGCATATTGAGTGTAGCACTTTCACAGTATCATCTTTCAGGATTTGAAATAGCTCCACTGGAATTCCATCACCTCCACTAGTTTTGTTCATACTAAATTCCAGCAAAAGATTCACAAAATAGAGAAGTAAAATGAAGCATGTCATTTCCCTTCACCACTCTTCCCTAAATGTTAATCTTTCTCCAGAAACAATCACATAAATGGTTACACATCCTTCTACCCCTACCCATGGTATTTATATACATAAACTTACAAATAATAGTTTGAAAATGTAAATTGAGTTATATGTTATGTACTATTCCTTGATCAATAATATCAAGTGGCTCTTTAAAAAGATTAGCAATATAAAATGCCATCAATTAAGTATGACAATGAATGACTTTTCCTACATTCTTGTCACTTATTTATGGAATCAATCAATCTTTTTTAATTTTTGATAATGAATTGGACAAAACATGCCAAGACTTGGGTTCTGCACTAAATTAACCTGAAGATAGGATAATTCCAAGTCTAAAGCTTTTACTGAATTGCCTAGTATTCAATTCAATTCACGTTCAAGGGAAAATTTCATGCTATTTTACAAGCATAGGGGAATGTGGTGTAAAAATATGTGAATTTATGTAATAAAATAAGGATCTTATGTATAAAATAAAATTTATGGAATAAAATGTGTACAATAAAATTGGGTGATATATAATTCTAAATAGGTGTGTTTTTAAAAATTTTTTTCTTTTAGTCTGCAGTTTTTAATTTTTAGAACTGAATAGATAATTGATCTTCTTCTTTGTAGATGCAGTCTTTTCTGACTTTACTTAGGGGATTTAGGTAATTATTACCTTATTTGTATGAATTAGTTGGTCATTTGTACCTAAACTGCATTAAGTAAGTGAAGGGATTTTGTGTGGGTAGGGGGTGGGAAGTCACCAAGTCAATCAAATACTTACCTCAAAAGGCAGAGACCTAGGCTCAGGAAGTTAAAGCAGGATCTTCAAGGAGGATGACTTTGAAATGGGACAAATTCTGTGACATAACAGTTGAAGGTTGGTGGACGCGACAAGGAAGGATCTTGGAGATAGTGTTGAGAAGGAAACTGTTGTTTGAAAGAAAACTCTTTGCCCAGATGAACCAACTGTTTTCCTGGACAAATGAGTTGGCAAGAATTTTCTGAAGTGAATATTGACTTTTAATTTTCTTGCTTTATGTTGTTATCTGGGCAAGGATTTCTCAGAATAAAGAATCAAGTCAGGTTGACCCAAGAGTTCTCAGTTCTCAGTCCCAACAGTTGAGTTGTTTAGAAGCAGATGATGTCAATCCTCAGAAGGGAATTTAGTTGGCAATAAGCTGGATAAATAAGACAAATTTGATAATGGAGAATCTTGAAGGACAGGCTGAGAAATTGAGCTATTATCTGAGCGTTAAATTTAGTGTAACGATGTTCGATTTTTAGTCTTGATTTGTTGCTATTGAGCTGTGGCAATATTGGCCCCATCTTCAGGTTTCTCTTGAGGTTGCCTCCAAAACACTCAGTTACTTATTCTGCTTGACAGAAAATCGGCCAGCTCCATTTGGGTTCTCATGTTTCTTCTCCCTGAGACTTACCAACCTCTCACCCAGGCTTCTGCTCCAAATAACACGTCCATGCACATTGCCACAGGGCGTGGAATCTGACTTTCTCAGAAGATGCCAGTGTAGCCAGGTTCCAGCCACAACTGGAAGTGTGGGAGAGTTAACTCCCTTGGTATAAACTTTAAGGAGTAAGGATCCTTAAACTCTCTTTTTCTCCTCTCTAACAGGCCCTTTTGGGGTATGGTACGGATGTCTGGAGTCATCTTGCTTTACTGAGCACGTGTATCTGCAGAGTAACCAGCTTTGCTTCTCTGAGCTTGGGAATCAGTGGTCTGCATGATGATCCATCTGCTTTCCATCCTTCCCTATTTCACTTTCCTTACTTCCATTAACCTGTAAGTAACCTGGTGGGTCAGATGATAAAGAATCTGCCTGCAGTGCAGAGATCCAGGTTTGATCCCTGTGTCGGGAAGATCGCTTGGAGAAGGAAATGGCAACCCATTCCTCTTTTCTTGCCTGGAGAATTCCATGGACAGAGGAACCTGGTGGGCTATAGTCCATGGGGTTGCAAAGAGTCGGACACGACTGAGCAACTAACACAGAGCATTAATATTTCTAGGAAACACAGGCTAATACAGCGAGCTTAAACCATCAAATCTCCGTGGTCTTTAATTGTAACTACTGTAAAATGGGGAAATTGAACTAAATTATTTCTATAATTCTTTTAAGCTTTAAAGCATCCCAGATAGCTCAGTGGTAAAGTATCCACCTGCCAATGCAAGAACTGCAAGAGACACGGGTTTGATCCCTGAGTCGGGCAGACCCCCTGGAGGAAAAGTGGCAATTGACTCCAGTTTTCTTGCTGGGGTAATCCCATGGACAGAGGTGCCTAGTGGGCTACAGTCCATGGAATTGCGAAGAGTCAGACATGACTCAGCACTCACACATGCATACACCATTATTATAATTTACTCACTTAAACTTTTGAGGAAGGAATTATGGTAAAAAACTGACCCTGGTAGCACAGCCAGGATTTTTGGAAATATAAGGAAAATAAAAAGCAATCTGGGGAGAACAGATGTTTATAAAAAGTTCTGTCCTGGTCTGATAACTACTAAAGAGAAGATGATTTAATCATGATTCTCAGAAAAGTTGCTGAAATTGCACTGTTGTAAACATAAATGAAAATGGAAAGATTAAGTAAAAACTCAAGGAAATGTAACTTTTGCTGGCAATCATTGAAACAATGGCTTCATCCATTAATTTTTGCCCTTGACCAGGACCTTGTATCTACTTCACTTTTGAAGACCAGAACTCATAGCCATTTCTAAAGAGAAAACAGTATATTTTTCATATTAAAGAATTCCTTTGCAGCTCAGTGGCTTCTAAGAAGATTTAATTCCCAAGATGCCGATCTAGGTCCTTGCCAGCACACAGGCTCTGTTTAAGCCCTTGAATAATGTGAGCTCAGTTTTGGATCAGGAGAGGTGTCCAGGGAGATCTTCTATCAGAGGTTTTTAGTGGCAACCACACAATCTAACACGGGCTTTTCCGTGGCGACTGCAGTATGTCTGTTTGAAATGGCCTTCTCTTTCTCTGCACCTAATGAGCTGAGTCCACTTGTTAAGATGTGTGAAGTGTGCTGGATATCAACACGTTGAGCCTCTCTACTTTACTGGTAAGGAAACACAAGTCCAGAGACATGAAGTAACTTACCCAAGGTTATAGAACTGGACAAGGAAGGCCCCTAGACAAAAACTGTCTTGTAACACAAATCTTTGATTTTCTGCATCTTACTAAAGAATCTTTTGGCTATAATGTTCACCAAAAAAAAAAAAAAAAGAAGAAGAAAGAAAATCTAATATACCATACTGGGGATTTTTTTTAACCTCCTATGGTAATAAAAGCTTCTGTATCATCTGCTGTCTTTACATTCTATAGGTAATATTAACTATGGATAATATAGTGCTCTTGTCCCTCTGTCATCTGGAATTTTGTGAGTAAACAAATCTTTAACCCTACAGAGAGACAGAAAATGCAACCCACCATCTAGTTCGTGTCTAATGAAATGATCCAGAATAGAGTGAGAAGTCCTTCCCGCACTCAATCTGGGAAGTGTCCTCAAGCTGAAGTGCTGCCGCTTCTGCCTTGCACGCTGAGAGGTATCATACCCCACACCTACTCAGCGCAGTAAATCAGCAATAGCTGCCCTTATTCATGTAGTTTAGTCAGAGAGAAACTGATTCATGCCTGGTTGGCTTCATGTATCAATATTTTACCTTTATGGGATACATATATCGATATATCATGCCTAATAAGCACTGTTTTTTTTGTGTGTGTGTGAGTAAACATAGTACCATTGATACGATAGGTTACACAATGCTATCAGAAGGCTTGAAATTATAATGCTCTTTTTTATTCCAGTGTTAGATAAATTGAAAAGTATTGAGCTACTTCAAGTCTGTCCTCTATTGGGTTTATAATCAGTTCATTCATTTAATTATATCTCTATTTTATGGAAGTGGAATGAAAATGCAAAGAGAAAGAAAGTACAAAGCATGCAGTAATTTAGTGTAAAACAAATAGGAAAATATTTGGAGACATCATTATGCAAGTAGTAGGCATTATCTGACCGGTATGGATAAAAAACACAACTACTGTGGTGAGTTCATAGGAGGAGATATACTTTCGGACTGATGGGAAAAGGCAAAACTTTGTAAAAGAAATGACATTAAACCTCAGCCTTGAAGAATGGGTATGATTTAATGAGTTAGGAAGAGAACATTAAGGTAAATGGTAAAAAGATATTATGCATATGTAACTCACCAAAAATATATAAGGATTTAAAAATCCATGATTGGAGAATAGAGGATAGTTGAAGTTTTTAAAGCTGGGCAAACAAGACTGATAAAGGAAATGAAGGTCTGAAAGGCAGGTTAGGGACAATCTGACGAGTATTAAATACCAGTGAAAGGAATTTTAACTTTATTCTGTAAGCAGCATAAATTCATTGAAAATTTATGAGCAGGAAATTAATGTCATTAGAACTTTAGGAAAAAAAGCAATCAAGCAGGAATATGAGTCAAGGAAAATGTAACTATAACAAGTAGACCAGTAAGGAGACCATTCTGGCATCCTAGGATAGGCCTGGAATAGTGCTCAGGTGCTCAGTCGTGTCTGACTCTTTGCAATCCCATGGATTGTAGCCTGCCAGGCTCCTCTGTCCATGGAATTTTCCAGGCAAGAATACTGGAGTGGGTTGCCATTTCCTCCTCCAGGGGATTTTTCCAACCCAGGGATCAAACCTGTGTATTGTGTCTCCTGCATTGGCTTAAAAAAGAAAAAAAAAAAAAANAGTCGTGTCTGACTCTTTGCAATCCCATGGATTGTAGCCTGCCAGGCTCCTCTGTCCATGGAATTTTCCAGGCAAGAATACTGGAGTGGGTTGCCATTTCCTCCTCCAGGGGATTTTTCCAACCCAGGGATCAAACCTGTGTATTGTGTCTCCTGCATTGGCTTAAAAAAGAAAAAAAAAAAAAATGCCCCCATGAAGGTAGGTAGGCAGCTGTAGCAGGATATTATAAAGCTGTATGTGAGAAAAGAGGTCAGATGTAAATGCTAAGAGAAAAGAGAGCTTAGGCAAGAGCCAAGGCTTGTTCTTGAGATATTTCCAGGAGGATCCTGGAAGAAAAAGAACAGTTAGGAGGAAGAAGGGGCAGACAGAGTGAGCAGAGGTAAAGCAGGAAACTGGAGGGCCTCAGATCCAAGGACAAAGAGGGTCAACATGTCAGAGGCCTGAGAAAGATCAGGGAAGATCCGCCAAAACAGGTCCTTAATACTGTGACTTAAAGATCATTAACAACCACTAAGAGTAAATGAGCAAAAGTAGGTGTTGAGAATGTGTGTGCCGTGGATGCGGGTATCCTTTCCAGTCGTTTTGTGGTGAATAGTGGCGGTGTTGTCACTTGGTTCATCTTCTGGAGGACCACATGCTTCAGAAGCCTTATCGAGGACATTTACTTTGATTCAATAATTTCGTTTTTAGAATGGATGCAAAGATTTGTGAGCCAAGGTAATCAAAAGAGGAAAAAATTGGAAGTAGTCCAAACATCCAATAGTCAAAAATTCATTAATTTATGACACACGCATAAAATGAAATATTATGTAGCCATTGAAAACTACGTTTTTAGCAAGAGTTTGCACTTTTTCTAGAAGTACTAGCTGTAGGCTAAATAGCTGTAAAGTCACTATCACAATTACTCAACTTTGCTGTTATAGCCATAGACAATGTAAAATCAGTAAGCACCACTGTGTTCTGATAAAACTTTATTTGCAAAGAAAAGTGGCAGGCTGGATTTGGCATGCATTATAGTTTGCCATTATATCTACTACTATGGGCAGGAACCCCTCAGAAGAAATGGAGTAGCCATCATGGTCAACAAGAGTCCGAAATGCAGTA
>SJYA01012732.1:0-11430 GCA_006410615.1 Neotragus moschatus
AGCAACAGTTAGAACTGGACATGGAACAACAGACTGGTTCCAAATAGGAAAAGGAGTACGTCGAGGCTGCATATTGTCCCCCTGCTTATTTAACTTATGTGCAGAGTACATCATGAGAAATAGATTTAAGGGACTAGATCTGACAGAGTGCCTGATGAACTATGGGCGGGAGGAAGCACAAGCTGGAATCAAGACTGCCGTCAAAAATATCAATAACCTCAGATAAGCAGATGACCACACATTTATGGCAGAAAGTGAAGAACTAGAGCCTCTTGATGAAAGTGAGAATTAAAAAGTTAGCTTAAAGCTCAACATTCAGAAAACAGATCATGGCATCCAGTTTCATCACTTCATGGCAAATAGATGGGGAAACAGAGGCTGACATTATTTTGGGGGGCTCTACAATCACTGCAGATGGTGACTGCAGCCAGGAAATTAAAAGACGCTTACTCCTTGGAAGGAAAGTTATGACCAAACCAGACAACATATTAGAAAGCAGAGACATTACTTTGTCAACAAAGGTTCGTCTAGTCAAGGCTATGGTTTTTCCAGTAGTCATGTATGGACGTGAAAGTTGGACTATACAGAAAGCTGAGTGTAGAAGAACTGATGCTTTTGAACTGTGGTGTTGGAGAAGACTCTTGAGAGTCCCTTGGACTGCAAGGAGATCCAACCAGTCTAAAGGATCTAAAGGAGATCAGTCTTGGGTTTTCATTGGAAGGGTTGATGTTGAAGCTGAAACTCCAGTACTTTGGCCACCTGATGTGAATAGCTGACTCACTGGAAAAGACCTTGATGCTGGGAAAGATTGAGGGCAGGAGGAGAAGGGGACGACATAGGATGAGATGGTTGGATGGCATCATCGACTCAATGGACATGAGTTTGGGTAAACTCTGGGAGTTGGTGATGGACAGAGAGGCCTGGCGTCCTGCAGTTCAAGGGGTTGCAGAGTCAGACACAACTGAGCGACTGAACTGACTGACTTGTGCCTTTGTGCTATAATTATTTGGAACTTTCCCCCTTCTTTTTAGTTTTATATTCCATAGCCATAACAGCAATGATAATAATATTAATAGCGAAAAATGGGATAACCAAAATTTCCAAAAGGAAGACTGTTTAATAAAACATGGCTTAACAATATAGTAGAGTTCTTTAATGAGGTAGACCTCTATTCAATGATGGCTAAATAATTGAACATTTATAATTAAAAACAAGCTCAAGAACAATAAGTACAATCAATCTGTTTTTCTCTGTGTGTGTCTTTCTCATATACAAACACACTCAAATATTCATAGTTTGAAAGAAGAGTAAAATATTAACAATGACTCAGTATGGTTGGTAAAATTTCAAATCAATCTGTTGTTTCTCTGTTTCTCACTTTTTAATACCAAGCACACCTCAAATAAATTAAAAATAATTAATTTTTAAAATCTTACAAAGGAATATAGTCAATTTGAAATTAGTAATTTCTTTGTCAATCAGAAAGCCCACAACCAAATTTGAAACTCATCCAACAGATATATTTATTTCTGACAGCTGATTGAATTTGTTTCATATTGTTATTCTTACAGTCAACGCACCTCCAATTGTCCATGGAATATGGCAGAATAACTGTCAGTATGTGGGTGGAGAAAAAAATCACTGAAATGAAAAAAAGACTTGGGTCTTCAAAGCAGTGGGCCCCATGAATGCTGAATAATATTAAAAACAAAAAACCCCAAGCTTCCTTGCTATAGCTTAATGAAACTTGTGAATTTCAAAGATGAAACGGATATAAAAAAAGGAGAAAAGGGTTTTCTAAATGGAAACAGAGGTGGTGGGGGAAAGAGAGGCTTATAGTCAACAATACTCAGTGCCCCAAAACAGTGGGACAAAGGCTGAACAATTTCTAGGAAATAAAGACTGATGCCAGAATTCTAGATACAAAACATAATTCCGACAGGAGAGGAAGAAGAATTGATACTGGACATGTACAAATACAATATACATGAACCTTTCTGAAACATTAGTCAGGAAATACTCTAATCAAACCAAAGGCAAAAATCTCAAGACAGCACTCATAAATAGAAACACAAGACTGAACTGACACAAAAAGCCTATCTTTTGCCATCAGGATAAATAAATTCCGGACAAGGAGCAAAACACAAAAGAGTGAGTCATCCTCTGGTGTCAGAATACAAAGACAAAATTTAAAATGCAACAGAAACCAAGACCTTATGATTCAGCAACGCACAGAGATTTTAGAGATTGAGAGATACATTCTAGCAGCCAGGGTCTGGAACATACTATTTTAAACTGTTAAGAACAGATACTACACTTGATCTTAGCCTAAAGGCTGAGAAGTGATGGAACGTGTTATTTTAAAATTGTTTCACACCAAAAGAATGAGGAGAAAGCTATGTTTGATATCTGCAAACCTTCTGCCTAAATTCAATAACTGCTACCATTTTGCTAACCTTGCTGTCTCACTCTTGCATAGTACATAAATATACATTCTTCATTTTGGTTTTTTAGCTAAACCATGTGTAAAATTGCAGATAAGTCAAAGCAAAGACCCAAGATGGGACAATGAGGAATGCATTGTAGTGATAAAAGGTTTGTTCAAATCATAAAAAGAAAATAATTTAAGAAAATAATCCAGTAAAAGAAAAAAGGGAGAAGATATGAATCACAAACCTTTACACATTACATGCTCAGCATTCAAATTACAAAGGACATATGACACAGTACAACTCATACTGGAAGAATTCAACTCTCCCTCTGAACCTGCTATACCAAGTACTCAAAAAGGTCGAGTGAGGATATGCCCTTCCCAGCATTTCCCACCTATCCTGACACATCAAGGAGGGTCTTGGTCAGTATCTCCCAAGGATGCTCAGTGTCTCCTCCTTACTGATCAGCAAAGCCCAAGCAGCTCGGAGATGCTATGCCCATTTCCCAATTACTGTCACTCACCTAGATATGTGCTTTGAGAAACTCCATTTTCCACCATCCAGGGGTCTTCCCCTTGTTCTAACTGGAGGATAACTTTTGGTTTGGAAAACAGAATCCCTGTTCATGAGCAAGAAAGAGAATGAATCCATGGTGCAGACACGAGTGGCCAGTCACTCACTCAGATCCAGCCCCAGAGTCTGGGGCAAGGGGACAGTTGAGAGTAAATAGATTTGCTCTGAGAAGGGCTTAAAACCGGGCTCCCAGAGGAGGGCCAGGTAGTGGTCTCAGGAAGAAAGTTAGGGCTCTGGTTGTACATTCCTCTAAGCTGAAACCTCTTGTGAGACCCAGGGGGCAGAAGACAGGAAACGTACAGAAAGGATGCCCCTCACCAACTCTACCAAGCTGACACTTGTCCCTGCAGCTGAGGGCAACAGCAACCGCTGCTTTCTGAGTCCACCTGGGGGCAGAGTCTGGCCATGCGGCACCAAGGTGCTCCCCCAGCAGATTCTACATCACAAGGAAATGTCCTTACCCAGAGAGAACAGCGTGCTGTAGTTCTCCAGCATCACCTCCTGGTACAAGGTTCTCTGCGCAGAGTCTAGGCACAGCCACTCGTCCCGGCTGAAGAACACAGCCACGTCCCTGAATGTCACAGACACCTGTAACAGAAACCCATTCCTGCTCACCCAGGACCATACCCCCAGTGGGATGACTGAGCGGCAACCCTGTCACCATTCTAGGTTCTGAGCAATGTCAAGCGGAATACTTCCTGACCACCCCTCCTTTACTAAGCACACACATCTCTGTCCCCTACCTACTGTCAGTGAAGTACTGTGCTCCCAGCAAAATGAAATTCAGCAGCCAAACAAGGTAAAACACTTGAAGTCGGGGAATAAAATCAGAATGATGGAAACACAGAACTCTAGGCACAGAAAGGTACCATCACCAAGACCAAACTCATTTTACAGGTGAGACATGAGAACCGGGTTTTAGAAGCAGCCTGCAGTACACTCACTCAGGGAGCAACAGGTGTGCTTGGATTCTGTGGTCACCTTGGGCCATCTCTGTCTCGGATGAAAGGATGCTGCCAATCACAGTGAAGGAGGCTTTGAGAAGGCCCCAGCCCTGGCTTTCCTAGAAGCAGACCCAGCACGGTGGGCTGCACAATCTTTGAAGAGCCAAGTGACAAGGCTGCAGTTGGAACTCTCTCCCCATCCCAGAAGCCTTTGTTCTACTTCTCTCTGAAACCAAGCAGGAGCCCTGAGGGGCCCTCTTGTATACACAAAGCCTTCCCATGTTCTCCATGTTCTGTTTGTAGGAAAAGGGCTTCAACCTCCTAGACCTTCCTGAATACCAAGGGGCATATTCAAACAGTCACTAATGAGGGAATTTGAGGGAATGCAGAAACAAGGAACAGCAGTCAAGAAATAACAGTGCAGCCAAAAAGCAGGGTCCTGGTTCCCACTCAAGGGACATACATAAGAACATTTCTTTGAGTCCTTCTATAGGAACTAAGGCCCCCACCCAGGCAGAGGATGGTAACTCAAGGCTGAGCGCAACAGTGCAACTGTTACCTCACTATCAACCAGTCAGAAGAAATTTACAGTCTGCAGCCCTTATCCCAAATTTTGCCTAAAAAAACTTTTCCCTGAAAACCATCAGGGAGTCGAGTTTTTTGCATACAAGCCATCTGTTCTTCTTGCTTGGCCCGACAATAAACCTTTCCCACTCCAGACTCTGATGTTTTGGTTTGTTTGGCCTCACGGTACATCAGACACATGAATGTGGCTTTGGGAACATCTCCTGCTTCGGTGCATCACAAGTCACCTGTTTTAAACTAGTGGTCCCTTTTATTATTAAAAATCTTTTTTTTTTTTTTATTTAAGCAAATTAGGAATGATCAATAAGCAAAAGAAAGAGGAATGCTGGACTTCCCTGGTAGTCCAGCAGTTAAGATTCTCTGCTCCCACTGCAGAGGGCATGGGTTCCATCCCTGGTCAGGGAACTAAGCTCCTGCATGCCACATGGTGCAGACAAAAAAAGAAAAAGGAACATTCATCTAACTTCCTACCATCAAGAACAAGGTTTGTTAACTTCTTGTGTGTTCTTTCAGACTTTTTACATGATAATATGGCTCAATTTAAATACAAATGTTACACAGATAACTTTACCCCACTCAACACTTTTTATTTGCTACCACGTATCTCACTGTATAGATTAGATTATTAGACGGTTTACTTAACTAATCTACTGGTGGGTATTTAGGTTATTTCCATTTTTGTAATCCTAAAAATACTGGACTGAGTGTCTCCGCACATCACACAAAAAAGCTTATTTTCGTAGGACACATTTCTAGAGGTAAAAATACTTCCACACTTTATCCCTAAAATCCAGAAAGGCGGTCACAAGGCCGGGGTGTTCTTTGATTGGTAAGGGCAAAGGCAAATTAAAAATAAAAGCTGTTAGAATTAAGTGAGAAGACTCCAACTCCATCCTTTATTTTCTTGCCGAATTTCCCTTACCAAATGTATGTAAGTCTTTTTAATGGCTAAATAAGCCTCACAGTTCAGGACTGTTTCCTCAAGGACCTGGTAACCATTTCTTTGAATGTGCCAACGTCACCATTTCCTAGGAGGAGATGGGCCTAACTTGTCACCTGATAAATTTCCAAACTGCAAACCTGGGTTATGCATTTAGCTATAGATAAGTGAGCTCTCTGTCTCTGCAATCTCTTTAGTAAATTGCCAGTGATACACAATACATTCTGGTGTAATGTTTACTCAGTAATAAAAGTGTACTCTTTCTCTTCTACTGATGTGGAAAGGTTTTCTGGGTTGGAAAGAGATTATGCTTTTAATTATTGTTCCCCAAGTGAAAGGACAAGGAAGGGAAGAAATCACTGTGAACCAGATGCTTCCCACCTCAGGAAGTCTCACTTCCCTGAATCTGTCCCCTCCTCCAAACCACAGCCCAAATTGTAACTTCTTTTCCTTTCAACATCTGTATAAGCCTAATACTGCTCATATGTATAAAATGCACGATACTAGGAAGCATTTCTGACCACTAGGTCTTCTTTCTAGGATCTTCTTAGAAAATCACCCAGACCCTTATCAGGTATTACTGTAGTAGATTAGATCTCAGTTGATTTCCTAGATTTGACTCCCCTATGTCTCTGCCCTCCCCTATGTCTTTGCCCTCCAGGGCAAAACAAACCTGGATCCTTCACAAAGCTCTGGGCATGGCACTGGTATGGGGCCTGTGGGCCCATTCATTTCCAAGTCAATAAGCACTAACTGGTCAAGTGGAAAATTCACAAAGAGACTGGCCCTGCAGCAAGGGATATACCGTCTTTTTGGAGTTCCTCAATTCTGGTCCCTCAGTGGGCTTCCTTACCTAGAAAAGCTCAACAATATATAACACATGTTTCCAACCTATGAACCCAGAAGGCAGTTCAAGAAAGAAACCTTCACTCACCAGAGCCTGGGCTGGCAGCAACCTTGTGGCCATTTCTCCCTCCCTCCTGCTGCTCCTTTTAGAGAGGGCGCCTAAAAGGGAGAAAGAAACTGTGAGGTCTTTCTATTCTATCTGCACTCCCCTTCTCATTAGGATTAGACCAAGTTAAGAAGTCTCCACAGGCTGAGCACCCTGTAGAAACAAAGGAAACCCGGAAGCCCAGGCATCTGTGAGTTGGAGGGGACCTGTGCTCGACCACCAAAACCAGGAGTGCACAGGAAGCAGACTTCCAGTCACTGAGCCTGCAACCTTTCAGCCAATGATCTATGAACAAAGATAAATCAAACGAAGGTATTAGAACCAGCTGACACAAATTAACACTGTAAACAGCAGTCACACCGGGCTCACAGAGACGTTAAACTAATGCGAAACGACAAATATTCTTCACACTTGCATTTAGGTATTTTGAGCTATAGTAATTAGGATAATACTAATTCTTCAAATGTTATTTTAAGAATTGGTGTCCTTTTCAGAAACAGCCAACCAAAAATTAGTCCTCTTCTCTTGCTCTTGGACGTTGTGTTTCCTTTGTGAAGAAAGTTATCAAACATCCTTAACTGTATAAGGAAATGTTACCGACCCCCCCCCTTCCATACCTCCACCCTCCTAAAAGTACAAGACTCAGAAAAAATACCTTCGTTGGCTAGAAATGAATTTAAAATCTAGAGAAAAGGGACGTGACTTAGCAAGTGGACAAAATCAAACAGGAAAGGAAACAGTTAAGTCACTTAGGATTCACCCTAGAAGAACAATGCCAAAATACAAGGTTGGCAAAAGGGATAAACATGAAGTTTCAACTGTAGGGGAAAATACCAACAAACGGTAATAGCTGAAAACCGCCTCAGGGCTCACGAATCCCGAAATGAGACACAGCTCCCTGCAATCTCTTCTCGAGGGACACCTTTCTGGGAGCCTGGCCCAGACTGAGCCAAGCCGTCCGTCGAGGGCCCTTGCCGGGGCAACGCCCCCTCCTCCGGCCACGTTCACCTGCCAAGGCCGCCCGGGCTTGGACGCCCGAAGCTGGGACTCGCCGCGGCTGACCCTCTGTCCGCTCCCTGCTGCAGCAGCCTAACACCCCGGGCCCACTCTCAAAGGCAGTCTGTACCTGTGCTCGCCGGGACGTGGGAAGCGGCGGACCCTACAGAAGGTAAGAGGAGCACCTAGTGCAGGATACTTAGCGTCACCGCCGCCAGGCCACCGGACAAAACTGCGCGTGCGTACAGGGGAACCCCAGCGCTTTTCCTTTCGAACTATACTTCCCAGACGTCTCCACGGCATGGCCCGCTACGGGGTCCGAGAAGGTCCAAGGAAGGTAAAGCTAGAGAAAGCAGCCTTGCAAAAGCCAGAGGCTGAAGCCTCTGCTGTACCCACGTGTCCTTTCGTGCGCTCGTTTTATTTAAAATTATGATTTCAATGATAATACGTAGAAAAAGTGAGCATGTAGTAGAAAATGTGGAAGACTAGCCGCTTGCTGCTGCTTTTTCTTGGTTATTGAGAAAACTGTTAGTATCTAACGAAATTTTTTATTCTAAATTTTATAACCTATAATAATATATATATATTTTTTAACTGACACATTGGGTAAAAACAAAAACATAGACCTANTCATAACTTTTCTTCCAAGGAGTAAGCGTCTTTTGATTTCATGGCTGCAGTAACCATCTGCAGTGATTTCCAACCAAAAAAGTCGTGACTAATAATACATCCTATAATCTAGTAATTTTACTTCTAGGAATCCCCTCCAAAGAACTATTATAACATAACCAAAGAGCCCTATGCCTCGAAATATTCACCGTGGCCTTTTTTATAATATTAATATATATGAAATGACGTGAAGTCGCTCAGTCATGTCCGATTCTTTGCAACCCCATAGACTGTAGCCTATTAGGCTCCTCCGTCCATGGGATTTTCCAGGCAAGCGTGCTGGAGTGGGTTGCCATTTCCTTCTCCAGGGGATCTTCCCAACCCAGGAATCGAACCTAGGTGTCCTGCATTGTAGGCAGATGCTTTACCGTCTGGGCCACACCAGGGAAGCCCAATTTATATATATATATATAATGTAAATGTCAGTATGGGGAGGAGTAAATAAACTGGTACATTTATATGATAAAATATTACAGAGCCTTAAAATAATGTTAAAAGTATAGTTTGATAACTAGAATAAAGACAAGTTGTAATGCTAAGGGAGAAAGCAAGATACATTAGATATATGCAATATACAATTATGTGGAAAATATACATAGAAAAAAAATCCTGGAAGAATTTGTATGGTAAGATTAACTCAAGCACTTTTTTCTTTCTAAAACACTTTAATATTTTCCAGTTTCTGTACAATGAGGATAAGCATGTATAATATTGAATATTTCAAAAGCTTTTATCTCTGTAAGATATATATAATGTATGTTTTATGGATATATATATTCCTAAATATAAACATATATACAGTAGCAATTTCATTTATATATATGAATAGGAAGTCATCAGACCTGGGTGAAAGAAGGTAAGAGGTACTTGAGCAATTTTTCTATTAAATGAAAGATTTTCCATAATTTAAAGAGTATATGGGAGTTAAAGGGGATGAGCAATTTAAAATTTTTTTAATTGAAATATACTTATTTATAATTTTGTACCAATCTCTACTGTAATAGCAAAGTGACTCAGTTATACCCATTTAACATTCTTTTTTAAACTTATTCTTTTCCATCATGGTTTATCACAGGATATTGAATATAGTTCCCTGTGCTATACTGTACGACCCTATTGTTTATCTATCCTATATATAATGGTTTACATCTGCTAACCCTAAATTGCCAGTCCTTCCCTTCCTGACCCCCTCCCCCTTGGCAATCACAAGTCTGTTCTCTGTGAGTCTGTTTCTGTTTTGTGGTTAGGTTCATTCATGCCATAGTTAGATTCCACATATAAGTGATATCATATGGTATTTGTCTTTTTCTTTCTGACTTCACTTAGTGCAAGAATCGCTAGTTGCATCTTGCTGCTACAAATGGCATTATTTCATTCTTTTTCATGGCTGAGTGGTATTCTACTGTATATATGTACCACATCTTCTTCATCCATTCATCTATCGACAGGCATTTAGGTTGTCTTCATGTCTTCTTCCCCTGGAGAAGGAAATGNAAGAATCGCTAGTTGCATCTTGCTGCTACAAATGGCATTATTTCATTCTTTTTCATGGCTGAGTGGTATTCTACTGTATATATGTACCACATCTTCTTCATCCATTCATCTATCGACAGGCATTTAGGTTGTCTTCATGTCTTCTTCCCCTGGAGAAGGAAATGGCCACCCACTCCAGTATTCTTGCTTAGAGAATCCCATGGACACAGGAGCCTGGCAGGCTGCAGTCCACGGGGTTGAAAGAGTTGGACACGACTTAGTGACTAAACCCCCACCACGTGTCTTGGTTATTGTGAACAGTGCTGCTATGAACATAGGGGTCATGTATCTTTTTGAATTATAGTTTTGTCCTATAGGAATGGGATTGCTGGATCATATGGTAATTCTATTTTTAGTTTTCTGAGGAACCTCCACACTCTTTTCCATAGTGGCTGCATAGCTGCACCAACTTACATTCCCACCAACAAGGTAGGAGGGTTAGGTTGTGGGGATATATAGCTCAGGGGTAGAGAATCTGACTGCAGTTAGGAGGGTTCGGAAATGGACAATTTTTATGCATCCAATACACTAATGAAAGGGAAGGGCATGCCTTTGGTGGACGAGAGGAGGGACAAATATCTGAGTATTAGAATACACAAAAAGGAAATGACGTGATTGTAGCTGATTCCTGATTGGCAAGGACATGCCGATTCATGGGCGGAAGGGAGCAAGATTGGAATACAACTTTTAATGGCAAAGGAAGAATACATTCTAAACATACTTAGGAAAGGAGATAAGGGAGTCAATGGTAAGGTAATGGCACCACAAAATTTTCTTTTACAATAAATGTATTTATCAGGAGAATAGTTTCTAATCATGGAGATTAGTTGTTCAAAAGGAACTCAACATGTTTCTGTTTAGTCCATGGCTGTTGATAGCAGTATTTTATATCTCAACTCAAGCAGATGATTATGGATTGGGAAATGCTTTTAGAAAGGCTTAACAAAATGGGCTCCCTTATTAGGAGCCCATTCCTTTTCTACGGGGAGAGGAACAGGAGACAACCAAGAAGGCTTCATGTCTACGTGCTGGGTGTTCCTGAGATCCTTATGCAGCAGTGGAAATATAAAGCAGGTTTCCTTTGGTTTTGTGTGAGGATCTGGTAGAATGAAGACTACAGAAGTATCCTTCAAGTAATTTAACACTAGACATTGCGTGAAAACAAATGATGGATCTGAAATTATATTAGGTAGAAGGCAAAGCTCTTGTTCAAGGATGGAAATGTAGGATTCTCTGAGTAGTAAACAAAGAATTTACCAAACCATACACAGAAAGCTCTCTGTCTGGGCTTAATGATGCCCTTGGATGATTCTAGTTCCCCTCCCTTGATTCTCCCCCTGTCAGGGGAGATTCCTTGCTGATCTCATCATGTGGACTATTTCTCACTTTCCCTCCCCATCTAATGAGGTGGAAAGACCCACTCGGTTGTGGGCTAGAACCTGGACCTTCATGGATTGACTCTTCCTCTAACAACACTCCAGTCTCCCCAGTATCATCATCCTCCAGCCTCCCCAGCTGAATCACTCTATCTCCATTAATCTGATCTAACGGACTAGATTATAGTATGCAGGAAGAGCCAAATCATGGTTCTTTTCAAACTTTTACAATTAAAGGCTAACTAAAGATAGGAGACAGGATGTTTTGGCACTAGGTCAATGTTAGAATATCTACAAACATTTGTTGGTTAAATGAAGAAATAGGGAGCATGGTGTTTGGGTTGCATATGACTTTGTATGGGTACTTAGATAGAAGGTAGGAACTGTCTTCTTTGCTATCCTGCAATTCACATAATATAGCAAAATTCAT
>SJYA01012733.1:0-11562 GCA_006410615.1 Neotragus moschatus
GATCTGAGGTTATTGATATTTCTCCCGGCAATCTTGATTCCAGCTTGTGCTTCTTCCAGTCCAGCGTTTGACCTTCTGAACTATCAACATCCCATTCATTCACTCAGCAAACAGCCTGGGAGAGGCCTGCCACCCCATCCGTGATTGATTGTGGGTCAGAGAGAAAGCAAGACACCACATCTTCTCCACTGAGGTGGTGGCAAGGACTTCAGGAGGAAGGGCAAACAGAGGTCGCGTGATTGGAAGCCTTTGTTTCCTGTGAGTGGTCGGCGTCACTGAGGAGGCAGGAATATGGGGAGATAAGTGTTGTCTCAGCCTGAAGGCCAGAGAACAGAGGCTGCGTGCCGGCAGCTGGAAGCAGATGTGCCTGTGGACCCCACCTCCAAGGAGGAGCCAGGCTTCCATGGGGACCCGTGGATGGGGAAGAAAGACGAGAGCAGCTCAGAACAAAGCACACTCCTTGAAGCTTAAAAACGTTACCTGAGCCCAAGTTTGGCCTGCTCAGGGCCTGACAGGGCAATTAACCGAGAGATGAGATGCTGAGGCAAAGAATACTCTATTCAGAAAGCCAGCTGACCAGGACGATGTCAGACCAATGTCTCAAAATAACCATCTTATGGCGTCTGGATGCAGGTTCTTTTATAGAATAGAGATGGGGGAAGGAGTTGAGGAAGTAAAGACCATTATATTGCAGACATCTCCTGGAGTGGCCAAGCTCAAGGAGGAGTATGTTAGGAGTGTGTTAATCAGAGGGTCAGAGTTCCCTGAAGTAGGTCATTATGTATGATTTTAATAACAAACCTAGAGAGCATATTAAAAAGCAGAGACTTCACTTTGCTGGCAAAGGTCCATATAATCAAAGCTATGGTTTTTCCAGTAGTCATGTCTGAATGTCAGAGTTGGACCATAAAGAAGGGTGAGCACCCAAGAATTGATGCTTTTGAACTGTGGTGTTGGCGAAGACTCTTGAGAGTCCCTTGGGCAGCAAGACAATCAAATCCTAAAGGAAATCAACCCTGAATATTCACTGCGAGTTCTGATGCTGAGGCTGAAGTGCTAATACTTTGGTCACCTGATGAGATAGTATTTGTCTGTGACTGGCTGGCTTATTTCTCTTAGCATAACGTCCTCAAGGTTCATCCATCTTGTAGCCAATGTCAGAAGTTCCTTCTTTTTTTAAGGCTGTGTAATAAATATCCTATTGTATTGAAGTTCCAATATTTGGGCCACCTGATGCAAAGAGCTGACTCATTGGAAAAGACTCTGATGCTGGGAAAGATTGAGGGCAGGAGGAGAAGGGGATGACAGAGGATGAGATGGTTGGATGGCATCACCAGCTTAATGGACATGAATTTGAGCAGGCTCTGAGAGATAGTGAAGCTCAGGGAAACCTGGTGTGCAGCAGTCCATGGGTTGCAAAGAGTCACACATGACTTAGAGACTGAACAACAACAACGTAACAAAAGCCATGAAAAAGAAAGGTTAAAGTCAAGAAGCAGATCCATCATGGATTCAGAACCTGCTCTTCCTGCAACAAAAATATGAGTCTCATCCAAATACAGAGAGAGCGCTTATCAAAGACAAGCTTGCCTCACCGCACGGGGAACAGACAGAACAATTAACTGTCTCCAGACTTTCTTTAGAAATTTGTTAAGGACGCTGAGACATTCAGCCAGAGCCTAACCGCACAAGCAAGCAGAGGCTAATGCTCACCTCAGACTCAGTGTGAAAGGAAGGGTGCCCACCATGGCCACCCGTATCTCTGCCCTTGATAGACATTAGGGTCAGCCAGGTTCCTGCCCCCCAGGAGGGGTCCATGCTCTGAGCACCCTTCCTGATGCTAGACCCCAGGAGGCCTCGCACACTGACACTGCCTCAGAGCTTCTCCTCCAGGCCCGGGCTGAACGGCTCCCAAAGCAACTTCTTGGTGTCCAGGTCTTGGAGATGGGCTGTATGGATTCCAACTACTCATTCCAAGATAACCATCATGCAAGTATTCTGATTGTCTTTTCTCCTCCCTGATAAGATTTGGAAAGTAATAAAGAAAGGTGCCCCAAGAAAGCAAGATAACAGGATTAAAGCGAGAACAGCCTGGCAATGTCTCCGAGATGGTCCTGATGACCTGCAGCCAAAGCCTTCCTCTTAATTGTCACTAAAGGGATTATACAATTTCCTTCTCAGATGTAAAGTGTTGTGACTAGCAGCGCGTAATTAAAGTACATTCCAAAGGGAAAAGACAGCGGCTCAGGTAGGCCTTGGAGAGTCTGTCTTGGGAAGAACCTCATTTGTGCTCTTTCCAGCATCCGTATCGGGAGGTGGGGAGATCTGGTTCGGGCCTTGGGACTAGGAGTAATTAAAATACCTTTAATTGGAAGATTCCATGATGCCTTCCAAACAGCAGAGCGTAATTGGCAGCCAGTTCCTCTGGCCTCCTGCGGGGAGCCATCGAGAAGACCAGAATTCTTCTCGAGTGGGAAGAGGTTTCAAAATGGAGTTTGGCTGTGGCTGTGTCTACACTCATGAGGCCCAAGGTTGCTGTTGTTCAGTTGCTCAGTGTTCAACTCTTTGTGACCCCATGGACTGCAGCACGCCAGGCTTCCCTGTCCTGCACCATCTCCCGGAGCTTGTTCAAACTCCTGTCTATTGAGTCGGTGATGCCATCCAACCATCTCATCCTCTGTCGTCTCCTTCTCCTCCTGGCCTCAATCTTACACCAGCATCAGGGTCTTTTCCAATGAGTCAGCTCTTTGCTTCAGGACCAGGGAGAGGCTCTTGAACTGTGAGGGCAGGGGATTAATCCTGGGGGCCCCAGGCAGAATGTGTGAATAACTGAGGAGTCCTGTAGGGAAAGACAGACGGACGAATGGACAGAAGTGATGTCAGGGCTGAGAAACAAAGGCCTGTCCATGGCGGGGAAACTGATATTCATTTTGAAGACTGTATTCATTTTTCTCCTGCTGCTGGAAGAAATGGCCACGAGTGTAGTAGCTTGAAACCACATGGATTTACAACCTTGTCGTTCTAGAGATCCAAGTTCAGAGCGGGTGGCAGGGCTGCAGGCCTTCTGAGGTGGGGGTGAGCTGGGGAGAAGCTGTTTGCTGCTTTTTCCAGCTTCTCAAGGCTGCCAGCATCCCCAGGCTGGGGGACCCTTCCTCTGTCTTCAAAGCCAGCTTCTCCAGCCTCTCTCTGATGTGTGTGCCCATCCTCACATCCTCTCTGACCTCCTACCTTCCTCTTGAAAGGACCCTCACAGTGGCCCAGGGCGCCCAGGGTCATCTCTAGCCTCAGACTCTTCCTGGCCTCTGCAGGGTGCCTTTTGCCCACGGGCCACACTCACAGATGCTTGAGATCAGAGCGAGGACACCCTGGATGGGCCTTGAATGCCCCCACATGAGCTCCAAGGAGGAGCCGGCAACAAAGCAGTCACAGAGCTGGCGTCTCCAGGGAGACCAGGGATAAAGGAAGAAGGAAACGCCACCTCGGATCCTCATCATATTTGTTTTAAAGAAAACCGTGGTGAAGCGTACGTGAACATAAATTTACTACATTAACCATTTAAAACTCGCGCAGGAGGACCTGAGGCTGAGTTGGCTTTGATCACCGCTGGTGGCAGGGGATGAGATGGTTAGGTCGCCTCACTGACTCAATGGACATGGATCTGCACAGACTCTGGGAGCCAGTGGAGGACCGAGGAGCCTGGAGTGCTGCAGTCCATGGGGTCGCAAAGAGTCGGACACGACTTAGTAACTGAACAACAACAATAACTCCTCCAACAGGACCACAGTGGTTCGGTGATGTAACAGTGGGTGTGGCTAGATGAGGAGAGGAGAGGAATTCCGGAGGGAGTTGTACTGACACCTGAAGAACGGCCCGCGTGGTGATCCGGATGAGTGTAATTCGAATCACAGCGGTGATGACCTTCCTTGCTTGTTTGATTCCTAGGCCCATGCTGACACGTCTTGTGTGTCAGGGGGAGGTGTTCAGGACCCTGAGGATTGTTTGTGTCCACTGAAAATGTGATTCCAGGGTCACTTAGGGCCTTATGTTTTAGAAACTATTATTTGGTTTATTAAAACCACACATTAAAAAATAACTTCCTTACCCCTTTAGATTCAGCTGTGATTAATGTTTGACTTTAAGTGGAATGAATATCTGATACACTTTCTTTTCCTTTTTTGTTTTTCAACTGATGGACTAGCCGACAAACCTCCGAAGCACTTAAATGTGCTTGCCATTCTAATAAGTTAAGCTAACAAGTATGGAGTGTCTTTAACTCTCCATGTTTCAGTCAATCTTGTGAACTCAGTGGTATTCTCTTATTCCTCTTAAGATAACCTCTTTTGGAAAATATTAAAGACCATGATCTAAAGGGTTTGAATGAGCGAGGCACACAGAGAAAGGACACGCTTGCCGCCTACAGGGAGATAAAAATGTCAGCTCAGAAGCCTCCGTCGCAGCCGCTCCCAGCCACTGCCCATTGCATGTCACTACTGTTACTGTGCGGCCATCGATCTCCCCCGCAGACTTGCATAAATGGTATCACGCAGTTGGCCCTCTTTTGAGTCCGGCGTCTTTCAGACGCATCAGGTCTGCGGGGTGCATCCCTGTGTCCAGGGTGCCACTGGGCATCCCTTCCTGTTGCTAGAGCCCACTGCAGCAATGGGTGCTGTGCGTCCACCTGTTCTGTTGACACTAACGAGGGACACTCGGGTTCTTCCCAGCATTTGGCTAATAGAATCCTGCCCCATGGCGGACATGTCTTTTGGGGCACGTGCAGACACATTTCAGTTCTAAGAGTAGGATGGCTGGGTCAGAGAGGAGGTGAAGTTTAGTGTTGATAGACAATGTCCAACAGCTTCCCAAAGGTATATACCATCTCCACCCCCAATGGTACTATCTGAGTTTCTGCTGCTTCACACCTTCACCAACAGTTGAAGCGGTCAGCTTTTTTTTTTTTAAAAAGGGAAGCCATTTATGTGAGAACACTGTTGGAGTTCTTTCTGGTTTTCAAATACATTTACCCGATGACTAATAAAATCGGACACTTTTTCATATTTATTGGCCATCTTGATATCCTGTTTTATGAAGTTCAAGTCTTCGCTCACTTTTTCTTGACTGTCTTCTATTAAGAAATAGGTAAGAGTTATTTTTCCTTATTTGCCATACACATCGGGAACACACTGCAGATATTTCCCACTCACCTGTGATTTGCCACTTATTCATTTATCCCTTCCCCTCCTGCCCGCTCTGGCAGCCACCTGTCTGCCCTTCGTCTTTGTAACTGTCTCTGTGTTGCTATTTCTGTTCATTTGTTTTGCTTCTTGGCTTGCACTTGTAGGTGAGCACACAGCATTTGTCCTTCTGTCATCCTTTGCCATCCTGTGTCTTACCACAGTACCCTCTAGGTCCATCATTGTTTTTGAAAACGGTAAGACTTCTTAAGGCCATGTAATGTTCCACTGCGTATGTGTACCACATCTTTTTTATCCATTCGTCTCTCAGTGGGCACTTTTTTAAGGCTGCTCCCATTTCTTGGCCATTCTAAATAGCTCTGTAATGAACATAGGGGTGCACATATCTTTTCTAACTGGTGTTTTCATTTTCTTTAGATAAATATCCAGAGTAGCCGGCTCCTTGAAAAGATAAACTGAATTGATAAAGCTTTAGTCAAACGCATCAAGAAAAGCAGGACCCAACTCGATGCAGTCAGAAATAGAGGAGGCTGAGTTACAGACAGCACAGAAATGCAAGGAGCGAAGAGATTACCATGGACAATTATACATCAATAAAATAGACAATCTGGATGAAGTAGAAAAATCCCTAGAAATATACAGACTTCCAAGACTGTTTTGGAAGAATCAGGAAAAAATACAAAATGTGAATAGGAAAAAAAAAAAAAAAAAAAAGAAGAGCCAATTGCAAAAAGGAAAAACTCCCAGTGAACAAAAGCCTAGGACCAGACAACTTCACAGGAGATTTCTACCAAACATTTAGTGAAGAGTTAACTGCTATCCTACTCGAAGTTTCCCATTAGTCTGCAGAGGAAGCAATACTTCCAAACTCATTCTCTCCAGTCTCTCCAAAGTGCCTGCTTTTATTTATTTATATACTTTTGCTGGGAATACTTTGGTTTGCATGTTTGTTGAGGGCTGTTAGGTCTTCCCTGGTGGCTCAGCTGGTAAAGAACCCGCCTGCAATGCAGGAGACCTGGGTTCAGTCCCTGCGTTGGGAAGATTCCTTGGAGAAGGGAATGGCTACCCACTCCAGTGTTCTTGCCTGGAGAATATCACAGGCTGTAGCCCTGTCTGTGGGTTCACAAAGACTCAGACATGACTAGCACTTTTACCTTTCCGAGGGCTGTTGATCATACTCCTCACTTCCTGATGCTCTGTCTTCAACATCAGCTGTAAGAGTGTTGCTTTCTCTGCTCCTTCTTCCTGGTTTTCCTTCATCCCAGATCGTGATTCTCCCAATCCTTCTTTTACATCCACAGACTCACTCTTTCTAATAAATTTCTGCTGCTGCTAAGTCACTTCAGTCGTGTCCGACTCTGTCTGACCCTGTAGACGGCAGCCCACCAGGCTCCCCCGTCCCTGGGATTCTGCAGGCAAGAACACTGGAGTGGGTTGCCATTTCCTTCTCCAGTGCATGAAAGTGAGAAGCGAAAGTGAAGTTGCTCAGTCATGTCAGATTCTTAGGGATCCATGGACTGCAGCTTCCCAGGCTCCTCTGTCCATGGGGTTTTCCAGGCAAGAGTACTGGAGTAGGATGCCATTGCCTTCTCCAAATGTCCGGCTCTTTGCGACCCCGTGGACTGTAGCCCACCAGGCTCCTCCGTCCATGGGATTTTCCAGGCAAGAATACTGGAGTGGGTTGCCATTTCCTTCTACAGGGGATCTTCCTGACCCAGGGATTGAACCTGGGTCTGCCAAATTACAGGCAGACGCTTTAACCTCTGAGCCACCAGGGAAGCCCTGAATACATTTCTATCTGTCCTTAAATATTTGTGCAACTTCAAGAATCTCATTTTCAAAGAAATTTCCTTACACACAGTTGTGCCACCGACCCTGTTTTGTTTATTACTTTTATTTTCTCACTCAACTCTATACTTTTTAAAGCGTGCCTACCTACCTCCAGGGACTTCTGACCTTTGGTTCACCACTCGCATCTCCTACACCCCCCACATCTTAGCTGCTCTGTTTCTCTCCCATGGACACTTGGGTATCTCTGGTCTCCCTCCCCACTCTCCCCCACAGCACTGCGCCCTTGTGTCTGACCTCTCTCGGTTCTCACCTGGGAGCAGGACTGCTGGGCCCTGTGTCACACGGCCAGTCTCACTTGGGGCAGCCACCTGCTCCCACACTGGCGTGACGGGCCGTGTCTCACCAGCAGTGCACGAGGGCATCTTTCTGCCACATCCTCACTGACATTTTCAGGCTCTCTGCAAGTTGTGCCAATCAGAGAGGTGGGTGGGGAATGTATTCTTATGATGGCTTTAACCGGCACCTCTGGGGCTCCAAGGGAAGATGGGCAGCTTCCATCCCTCCATCACGCAGTGGCTGTTCAGCTTTCCCCTTCTACATGCTTCACGCACTTAGTGAACGTATGGTTGCCATCTTGTTGGGCTTCATCATCCCTTGAATCTTCCAGGTGTCGATTTCTTGCTGACTTCCTTTAAGAAGCAAACTTCCCTGATCTGTCATGTATCTGTTTAATGACGTGATTCTGTAACTTGAACCCAAGTCTTTCATATTGTCATGGTTAAATTCACCTATTAATATTTTGTACTAGATTTTATACTTTTTGAGTATCATAGGAAAGTGCATATTCAGTTCGAGACCACATTTTTCTAGCACTTATTCTATTAGCATTATTTTTACATTTACTGCATTTGTTTCTAACCAAGCTAGGGGTCATTTTTCCTACCGTGTGAGAGAATTTGTGTTTTATCCACAAAGTGAGCTCTTTGTAGCCAATATTATCATTAAAAAAATCTGTTCCTCTCACCGAAGTGTGAGGTCATCTTTCTCAGAAAATAGGTCCACGAATACACGAGTCTGCTGTTGAGCCTTCTGTCTTCTTGTGCTAGTGAGGAGAAGGGGGTGGCAGAGGGTGAGATGGTTGGACGGCATCACTGACTCAATGGACATGAGTTTGAACAAACTCTGAGAGATAGTGAAGGACAGTGAAGCCTGGTGTGCTGCAGTTCATGGGGGTCGCAAAGAGTCAGACACAACTGAGAGAATAAACAATTCAATAATTCTATACCCAAACCACATTTCTTTAAAGTTACTGCTTTGTAGAATTTCTTGATATCTTGTAGGCTAAGTCCCCTTTCATGCTTCTCCTCTTTCTGAAATTGATTTCTTTCATAGACCTTTATGCTTCCATATAAATGTTAAAATAAGATTGTTGAAGTTTGCAAAACTTACTCTTGAAAAATTTCATTGAACTCTCATTAAAATGAGGCTTTTGCAAAGAATTAGAGTTGCCATTTCTCTGAATGCTAAGCCATCCAGTCCTTGGATATGGTATATTTTCCCTCTATTTTGATCTTTGTCTATATCCTTGAATAAATTTTACAACTTTTCCCATCAAAGTGTCATGAATTCTTTATTATATTTCTTCTTGGACACATTGTAGCTTTTCTCGCTATTGTAGAGATTACATTGCTTTGCTATGATGTGTTTTAGTTAGAAATGACTAGTGGGAAGGAACACTGCTGCATTGTAACATCGAACCTCTTAATTTTGTGGAACTTTTGTCAATTCCGGTATTTTGTCTGTTGATTCTGATGACTTTTCTGTTTACGCGATCATATCCTCTACGAATAAGGATCACTTTCACTCTTCTTGATAAATTCTTCTAACTCTAGCTAAATTAAGATTGTTCTCTTAATTTTCCCTTGGTCAGGGTATTGCAAGGAAAGATAGTAATGTTTGTTTTTCTTGTTCTGGTCTTCAAGGACCCATGCCTCAATTTAATTCACTGAATATGGTGATTGTTATAGAATATAAGTTCATAGTTATCTGATAAAGAAAATTCCCCCTTATTTCCAATTTTCTGAGTTTTTATTTAAAAATACATTATATATTTCCAAGGACAACTTTTTTGGACTTCTACTGACCTAGTCAATATTTTTTGCCTTATTAACTTAGTACCTTAAGGTGACAAATTACGTTCGTAGATTTTCTGATGTTCACCCTTCTTTTCATTCCTCTGATAAACTCTACTTATGATGATATATTACTTTTGACACAATGTTAAAGTCAATTAGAAAATATACAAATAAGCTTATTTATAAGTGAAATGAGTCTGTACTTTGCTTTTTGAAGTGTTTTTTGACAGCTTTGGAATCAACAGAACCCTAGGTGTTTAAAATTAATAAAAGCATTCCCATTATCTGGAACAACTTGAAACTTCTGGAGACAGAAGTTCTCCTTTCAACTTCCGACATGACTTTCTGTGGCGCCTTCTAGGACGGGCTTGGCGGGTGTTTTGTTTTGCTTTCCCTTGGGAGGAGCTTAGTTACCACTGCACATTTTAAACGGGAGCCTCTACTTCTCCCTGCTGCAGCTGGGGATACCGCCTCTGAGAGACCCATCCCCTCACTTCTCTTTGCAGATGGATGGCTCCATCTCAGAGCATCTCTGTTGCTCATCTAGTCGTTCTCTCGGGTTCTGTGTTTTGTATATCTGCATCTTCCCCTCACTTTATTGATCAGGTTTGCCAGAGGTCTATGTTTCGCTAATCCTTTAGAGAGAGAGAGGTTTCAGTTTTGCTAATTTTCTCTGTTTCATTGATTTCTGTTCTTATCTGTGGCAATTCCTTTCTTCTTGTTTCTTCGGGTTGCTTCTGTTTCTCTTTTGTGTTCTCCTTGAGCTGACTGCTTAGCTCCTTTCTGGCACGCTCTTCCTTATTTTCTGATGATGTTTAAGTACGTGCAGCAGTCGCTATAATATGGCTGTATTGTCTTGTGTGTCTTTAATGCTTTACTCTGTCCTAGAGTCTCAGGGACGGTAGAGCCTGGTGGGCTGCCATCTACGGGGTTGCACAGAGTCGGACACGACTGAAGCGACTTAGCAGCAGCAGCAGCAGCAGCACTGATTTTTTTAGCAGAATGATTGATTACTTCATTTGTGGACATAAGGGGTTTTATTTATTTTTAATCATCTTTTGTTATTGATTTCTAATCTTATTGCTCAGAGAATATATTATGCCTGGATGGATTGCTTGGGTGTCAGACCTTCCAATCTGCTTCCTTATCTGTGGTTGTGGCTCNCTGATTTTTTTAGCAGAATGATTGATTACTTCATTTGTGGACATAAGGGGTTTTATTTATTTTTAATCATCTTTTGTTATTGATTTCTAATCTTATTGCTCAGAGAATATATTATGCCTGGATGGATTGCTTGGGTGTCAGACCTTCCAATCTGCTTCCTTATCTGTGGTTGTGGCTCCCGTATACACACACAGACACACATCACACATTTTACTTAGAGCTTTGTATTAATCTTGTCATTCAAACTTTATATGTATTTATGTCTTTTGTTTTTGGCTTTTTTGTTCCTCTGATCTACCAGTTTCTAAGAGGGCTTTGTTAAGATCTTGAATAATAAATTTTGCTGCCTCTATTTTCCCTCATAATTCTGTCAGTTGTTACTTTATATATTGTGACAGGATATTTTAAAAGGCATATATATTCACAACTACTGTGTCTTCTTGATCTATTCTGTTTTGTCAGGATATAACATTGCTCTTCATCACAGTGATGCTTCTCACCTTAACAGCTATTTAGTCTAATAATGAAAAGTGTTACCTTGTATTTTTACAAATTTCTTTTTGTAAAAATTGAACCCACCTTTGTAAACTTTCCATACACCTCCTTTTAAGTGAGTTCATTTGCTGGGAGCCAGCGTGAGGAACTCCGCCCATGGCAAAGGTCATGAGGAAGGAGGCTTCGGCATACACAAAGGAGGGATTGAGCCTCACGAAACCCCATTCCCGAGCATCTACCCCCCAAACCAGAGTCTGGCTGCTTAACTGTTTTATGCTCTCACCTACACCTCTGGCTTTATGGGGGGCTCTCCCCCATCACCTCTCTCAGAGAAGGAGTTAACCTACAGCTAACTCCAGTAAAAAATTCCCAGGTGTGACAAGACTGTTTCAACTTACGAACTCCTCTGAAGGTTATCTAGCCTGCCTGAACAGGTTTGTCTGGCCACATGTGATTATTTACAGCCTCCCAACTGTGAGAGACATGAGACGTTTTAGATTTACTAAAGGCAGATTCTTTTAGGAAGTTAGAAATTATTAATGTAGTGGGTTGATTAGGAATTATATTGGTGAAGGGTTTTTCACTTGTTGGGCCAATATTTGCTGCTAAGTCTCCAAATTCCCTGCCCTTATAATGAATATAACTAGCATGTAGAAGAAATAAGTATTAACCTTTAAGATTAATCATGTTAACCTTCAGTTCAGTTCAGCTCAGTCGCTCAGTCATGTCCGACTCTTTGCGACCCCATGAATCGCAACACGCCAGGCCTCCCTCTCCATCACCAA
>SJYA01012734.1:0-10996 GCA_006410615.1 Neotragus moschatus
GACGCTTGCTCCTTGGAAGAAAAGTTATGACCAACTTAGACAGCATAAAGTAATTAGCCTCTAATTAAAATAAATATATTTTTTTAAAAAAGAAAAAAATAAATAAAAAGCAGAGACATTACTTTGCCAACAAAGGTCCATCTAGTCATAGCTTTGTTTTTTCCAGTAGTCATGTATGGATGTAAGAGTTGGACTATAAAGAAAGCTGAGTGCTAAATAATTTATGGTTTCGAACTATGGGGTTAGAAAAGACTCTTGAGAGTCCCTTGGACTGCAAGGAGATCCAACCAGTCCATTCCAAAGGAAATCAGTCCTGAATATTCTTTGGCAGAACTGATGCTGAAGCTGAAACTCCAATACTTTGGCCACCTGATGCAAAGAACTGACTCACTGGAAAAGACCCTGATGCTGGGAAAGATTGAAGGCAGAAGGAAAAGGGGACGACAGAGGATGAGATGGTTCGATGGCATCACCAACTCAATAGACATGAGTCTGAGCAAGCTCTGAGAGTTAGTGATGGACAGGGAGGCCTGGTATGCTGTAGTCCACAGGGTCACAAAGAATCAGACATGCCTGAGCAACTAAACTGAACTGAACTGAATCTTCTTTAACTCTTGCAATAGCCCTGGAAGTAAGTACATTTGATCCTCATTTAAACACGTGAAAACAGAGATTCAGGAAAGCCATGGATCTGCCCCAAATTCACTGCAGTAGCATAAACAGGCAGTGTCCAAAGGCCTTGTATATTTTGTGAAATCACAGTATTTTACCTGAGAAGATATCATAGCTGTGATTACAAGACCACTGTTGTTCAAAGAAGAAAGAGGTTATGAACTGTCTTTATAGACTCTGGT
The DNA here is from genome assembly GCA_006410615.1 of Neotragus moschatus. Classification (NCBI taxonomy): domain Eukaryota; kingdom Metazoa; phylum Chordata; class Mammalia; order Artiodactyla; family Bovidae; genus Neotragus; species Neotragus moschatus. Next base: position 855 of record SJYA01012734.1, read on the forward strand.
GTCACATATATCACAACAATAAAACAGTAATAGCAGGAAGAAGTATCTCTATATGCCTGCTTGTAACTCCTCAAAAAACCATTGAATTAATACCATCCACAATTGTTTTAAGTCAATCATCAGATGAAGTGTTTCTTTGTTAACAAATCACGTGATGATCCATTAAAAGGAGTAAAAGAATATAATCGGCATAGATGAGATTAGCAACTTTCCCATCCAAGTTATGATACACCTTTTACTTTTTTTAATTGTTCATTTTGTTTATTTTTAATATAAATTTATTTATTTTAATTGGAGGTTCAGGATGGGGAACATATGATACACCTTTTAAAGTCACCGTCTTCACCAAATAATGCCTGCATGCGTGCATGTTACGTCACTTCAGTCATGTCCAATTCTTTGTGACCCTATGGACTGTAGCCCATGAGGCTCCTCTGTGCATGGGATTCTCCAGGCAAGAATACCAGAGTGAATTGCCATGCCTTCCTCCTAGAGATCTTCCTGATCCAGGGATCAAGCCCCTGTCCCTTATGTTTCCTGCACTGGCAAGCAGGTTCTTTACCACTAGTACCACCTGGGTAGCACCCATCAAATGATATTTCACTGTAGTTCCCAGAAGAGTTTGGACTGGAAAACATAACTGAGATACAAGCAGAGCAAGACATTGCTTATTTAATAGCTCACTAGCCATTGTAACTTCAATAGAAATGTACTGACCTGGAACATTTTTGTATCCATTTGTAGAAAGTGGAAAAAAGTCAAAAGGCTTTAGATATTTTGTATGACTTTGAGTTTAGTCCTTCTAAAACACCAAGCACATGTGTTTGTTCCTTAGTAAATGTCTATTAAATTTAATTGGCAAAGCAAGGAGAAAAAGAAGGCAGTCTGGACTTGCTGATCGGCAAAGTGCCTGATCCTTCTGCTAAGTAAGCATCAATTCTAGAACTACTGGCATATGGAGATCTTAAAGTATCTGAAATACACTTGTCTCATTTACAATATACCAAGGAGGAAGATGCCCTCCTCTCATTTCCTCCAAGTGAACATAAAACCAGCCAGGTTTGTGCAGAGCCTCAGAGCAAGCTGTCACCAACCCCAGTGTCCAGACTTGGAGGCTGGTGGCCTGGTGGCGTCCGCCAGGCAGAGTTTTACGACTCCTCATATCCCTGGGNCTCATTTACAATATACCAAGGAGGAAGATGCCCTCCTCTCATTTCCTCCAAGTGAACATAAAACCAGCCAGGTTTGTGCAGAGCCTCAGAGCAAGCTGTCACCAACCCCAGTGTCCAGACTTGGAGGCTGGTGGCCTGGTGGCGTCCGCCAGGCAGAGTTTTACGACTCCTCATATCCCTGGGTTATGCGCTTTGAATTTCCCACCAGTGATCATTTTAACTGAGTTCCCAGATAACGAACATCCACAATAGCCCTTGAACCTCAGCATTAACTGCAACACATGCGTGAATGAACTGTCAGGCCTTGTGCGTAGGTCCTCATGGATCCCAGGTAATAATAATGATGTTCAGAACACAAACAGGTAAATTTTTCAAACGAATAAATATTCTGCATTTGATATGCTGTTTCTCCTGAGCTTTGAATATGAAACAGGCGTTGTTGCATATTGCAAATCTGAGGTCAGGCAGTTTTTAATTTGCTCTTTGGACGCTAAGTTGGGCGGGAAAGTTTGGAGCATCTAAAGTTGTCATCATCGTCAAATAATATTTATTACATCCCTCATTTCATAGTAAAAGGGTGGGGTTTGGCCTGGTAGATGTAGCTGAGACATGAGACTTCTTGAGCACTTAACAGGGCAGGAACCTACTCGGTGCTGATTAGAATGTCCAAGGTCAGGGGAGTGTCCGTAATGAAACAAAAATGAAAGTATTAAAGACTTTCTCAGTCTTAGTATAAAATCCTAATGGATAAAATTTCACCTCATCCAGAAACACTATCTTATCTGTCTGTACTTCAAGAAGCAAAACAATGAGATTTATAAAGAAGCTCTGTGGCATGCCTTCATCATTCTATCTATAATAGCCACATTTCTTTTTCAAGTATCAAATAATGAGATTTGTCACTGAAGCTTCAGAAGAAAGGTCTACTTGGAAAGCTATATGATAAGTTACATGAAAATAGTTTGTAGTTAATTTTGTCTTATACTTAATCCTTTAACCAGAACTTTGGCTTCTTTACAATTTACATATGGTAAGAATATAAACAACCATTTTTTCTAAAAGCTTCCTGAAAGTCCTAAGGGTCCAATTACACGATGTTATGAAGAGGTACCAACATCTGGGGTTTTCCCAGAACACCAAAAAATCAATTACCGCAGCACCACATCAGTTTAAAAAGCAATTATCGACTTTCCCCACTATATCAGGGTCAGATTTCATGGTGGTCAGATCCTTAATTTTAAAATAATTGCTGGACTGAACTTTGATTGCCAGCACCACAAATTTGAAGGAAAATTGTTACTGTTCCTGGAGTCATTCTTACGATATTACAAAAAACAAATGGGTTGACTTCACAAACAGCCAAGACCTTTCTAAAACCAGCTGGCTTGCAAATTCAACTGACCTGTCGTTGCCATACTTCACAGTCTAGAATCATGGGAATAACTTGTTCTGAATTTGCTGGCTGCCTCCCTGTGAGGCGTGAGCAGAAAGCTGGTTCTCTGATCACCATATAAGCAGGGTTTATTAGGCTTTGGCTTCCTTTCTCAAGTGGAATGGATAATCTTTTCTTTCCTCTTAATGGATTTTTAATACCAATTTTTGCTCTCAATTATACCTCTCCCGGTATATCTTCGGAGAAAAGAGCAACTGGAGATTGATATTATACTATCTTTATACCCTTGCCAGTTACTAAGATTCCCAATTATCCCAAGTAATGTTTTTATATTTATGAAAAATATTCTCTTGAGTTATTGTCTGCATTTCAGTATTTAAGCTACTTCACATATTGGATTTGAAGGAAAAGTGAAAATGAATACAATATAAAAACTTCTAAAGTCATACCAATGTAGCTAAATTTTTTGTTATACTAATAAACCCATGCTAACAGTTCCTTTTAGTTTTCTTTAAACAGATCCAGAAAAGACCTGAGTCTGTTTTATCAAGCAAGATGGTTTTATACACCGTTACTTTAATAATCAATGTTACCAGCATTATCTTCTTGAAATCCCGTAGGAGGAGATGATAGCAGATGTGTGGACCAATGGAAGTTTTAAACAGCCTTGAACAGTTTTAAATGCATGTACACAGCCTCATTTAATCACCACCCCTCACCACTTTTCCATTTTACTATTCTTTTCACTCTTTGCTCATGAGCATTGCTATTGGATCAAAACTGTTTCTCAGTTGACAGTACCTGTATTTACCTATATTGACTCAGAAAAAGCAGAAAGGAGCACCTGTATTTTTAACACAGTACAGTTAAAATGCAGACACAGGTTTTGGCCCTCTAAAGGGTGCTCCAGGTCAGAAAGTTAAACCCTCGCTGGCATATAATATTAATTCTCTACAACATTACACAAATCATTTGCTTCTGTGCTCTCTGAGGACATGTGAAGAGCAGAAGGATTATTTCTTCTCTTGGAGATACTGTGATACTTGTTTTTCACGGTCTGGAGTCCAACAATGCAGAATAGGATTACACGTGGCTAATATTTCCAACCAGGACACCCAGGTCCCCACACTGGAGCAGAGACTCCGGACGTCGTGATGGGCAAGGACAGCTGTAAATAGCCGGGTCTTTTATGTCTCTCCCTTTTCTTTAAAACTGATTATGAAGCGTCAACATTTGGCAGTGTGAGATTTTCCTGAGTTGTTATGCCATGTACATTTTATGGTGTCAGTATTACAAAATGAACAGAAGAAATTTAACAAAAGTAGTATCGCTTTAAAAGTTTTCATGTTGTGTTCATTTTCACTCATCAATACCCAATTTTGGCACGTTTGTCCCATGGATTATAAATAGACACATCTATAGTGATTAATAAATCATTCTTGCCATTTTTTTTCATAAATCATAATTGGAATAAGTCTAGCTGGTACTGTCACCAAAATTATCCTGGGAAACAAGGGTAATGTTTGCTTTACCCTGCCCTCTCCCCAATAAACTAAATTTGTTTTGAAAAATGATGATCAATTTAATGCCATATTTAATCATGAGGGGAAAATAAGAACTTTTCTTTCTTTTCCAAAAAAAAGACTTTTTCTCAGATTGTTTACTAGTCAAAATTGCCAATCTTTTTATTCAAAACTTCTCTCTTTTTAAAGGAGGTGTAAGAAATTTGATTTCGTTCTTTCAGGAGCAGAATTAGTATAAGAGTAACACAAATATTTATCTTGAATATTTATTTTTTAAACAACTCTCCTGGTAAGTCAGACCACTAAAAGTCAAGAATAAGTGCCCTCAAGGGCCGTATAAATTTTTTCCCTTATTGTTTTTTTTCCAAAGTCTGTCTTGATAGTCATCTGCATTTAATAGAAAGGCCACTAGCAGCCAGTTTTAGTAAACAAACTGATTAAAAAGATAATCTGTCACCCAGAATTCTATGGTTCACTTGTCTGGACTCAAAGTGCAGTTAATGAGGCTATGGCTTCACAAGAAGGAGAACTAAAATATTTAGTCAAAAATCGGACAGAAAATCCTAACTGATCATTGCCAACCTGTGAGATGCATGAAAGAAACACCCCCAGGATGGTGAGATGCTGTCTGGTCTCCCGTTAGTTACAGGAGCCAAGGTGGCCCTGGGTCTTGCCTGTCCTGGGGCTGAGCCTGCTGCGTGCCCTGCACCACCAGCTGGCAGCGATGACTAAGACGCTCATGCCTGCAGCCATGCTGGCCACACCCTGCAGGCAGTTGGTCCAGAGCTGTGTGTGCTTCAGAAGCCGTGAAGGGAGAGTGGATTTCCAGGGCTGGGGCAGTCGCATGATCCCAGACTGGCATGATCCGTCTTGAATTCTCAGAATATGTTTTCAGAGCTTGAAGGAAGCCCATATCATAGGAGGGCAAACTCAAATATTGACTCTTTCCGCCTATGATGATGTCATCAGGATGAATCGTCCAAATGTAACTTTTTGCACTCTACAAAAGGCCGTGTGAAATCAAGTTCCCTATTACAGATTAGATTAGATATCCAATTCCAAGACCTTAAAACAATCTTTTGTAGCCTTTTCTGTTGCTGCCTCTTAGCTCTCAGAATGTAGATTGTTTTTCTGCAAACTTTGAGCCTGGTTTCCAGTTCGTCAAACATGCTGCTCCCCACATCATGAAAACCAGTGTTGAGAACCTAAGTTCTTTTACACGCAAAGGAAGGGTTTGAACTTGGAGCAAAAGAGGGACTTTCTCCCCATGATTCAAATTTTCAACTCCCTGTTCCTCTGATACCCTCTTTAGCCAAAAATTATTCTTCCTTAATTTAAACCCTGAGCCTTCTCAAATAGAAACCCATGTCCTCCTCTAAAACATGCATCCTGTCAGTAAACATGAAAATATACACCTGTGCTCACCTTTTATACTTTGTTGGTGTTTTACCCTAATCCACTCCCATTTCCTACAGAGCATCCCTGAGAGCAAATAGCTTCTATGGTTGAGGATGATGTACCTAGAACAAAGGGCGAAGTTTAGGTCTTAATACATGACAAAGCTGACCTCATTCCTGAAGAGTACAGAGAAATGTACTTTTAGAACTTCATATTCTATCCCAATCCATTAAATTAAAAGAGAGATCCAAGGAACTGGGTGGAAAAGTAGTTAATATTTCACCAAATAAAATGTGGGCCATATCTCTGAAATTAAGTAGTTTGGCTTGTATAACTGGGACGAGATATGAACAGATAGTGTTTGTGCCTGACAACCAAAGTCATTACTTAAGAACAATTTGTCCTTGAGAAGAAAATGACTGTTGTAAGTTTGCCAAGTTGAAGTAAGTTAGAAGGGTGGGTGGTGAAATGCAGGCAAAGAAGAAGGATTCAGAGAGATTAAGAAAGTATTTCTGAATAAAGGTCATTGTTGTGTTACATGAAGGAGTCAGCTTGAAACTCTGACTTCAAAGGAAACTTTCCAAGAAAACACACATGTGCACGTATACAAATACACAGGAAGCCAACACAGACATAAGCACTTGTACATCACTGGAAAGACATGCTATTGGACACAATGCTAGCCTCAGTCTAAGATCTGGCACTGCATACTTCTTTTAATGTGCACAGAACTTCTCCTTCTAGAGCCCTGTATTCTAGAAACTGTCTTGCAACTGCAAAATTTTAGAAAAAACTTATTTCTACAGTGATGTGAAATCCTCTAAATCAAGTTGGAAATTTGACAAAAATGTATTGGCCTCTTACAGCAATGCTGAGTTCTAAACTTAAGTCCATTTTGTAAATTATTTACCAGCTTGAACTAGAGTTAGACATTGTGAGACTCAAAGCCAAATTATCAGATTTCATCTTCTTTGAAATTTTCTTTTCCACTTAATAGTAACTCCTTCCTTCTCAGGAATTTTCTATTAGCAAAACTGTTGAAGATCTGTCTCTACCATTCATGCCGTTTTAATCCATCTGCCAAAACTCTTCTTTAATTGAGGCTCTTTTTTTCCCTTTAAATAAGCCAATTTTATTGTTTTAAATCAGAAGTCATAAATTCATATGCTACATCTAGATTGTAAATTCCAGAAGCAGGCCTCTCTTCTCACCCTTTCTTGTGTTTCTTCTGGAGACCCAGGAATGAACTCTCGAATAGATCACTGCTTACAGACCACTTTACAGGGGGCTCATCCCCAAGATCCTGTCATCCGTCCACTCAGTCAGTGACTATGTGTTGAGGGCTTCTGTGTTCCAGGCATAGTCCTGAGAGTAAAGAGCTTTTAGGGGTGACCAGGTGAGTGAAACCTGCTCCACAGGTCTTCCAGCCCAGTAATGAGCTTTCATTATAACTTCTGACACACCTTTTATCCAGTAGAGACACATACATATAAAACCTTGATCAGTTAACATTTTCCTAAGTGGACTTCACCCTGACTTGCAGCCAACTGACTTTAAACCAAAATTTTCTTCCTATGAAAGTGTATCCACTTAAAGAAGTGTCATTAATTCAGTTATACTTTTATGAAGAAGGAATTAGGGGATAATTGTATTCTCAGAAGAGTTTTCCAAGACTGTGTGTGTACGTGTGTGTGTGTGTGTGTGTGTCTGTGGAGGAAACTCTCATTTCCGATAAAGGAAGAATAACCTTTTTTTGTTAATCTATCTCATCCATTATAGAAAATATTCATCTATGTTAAAGAGTGGCAGGGGGTTAACTTGAAAGCATGACAAGGTGATAAAAAGTGCTTTTCTAGAAATGTAATCCTTCTCCCAGACACATTTAGCACAGTAGGCTGGTGTGAATGGCTGGTTGCAAACCAGTGATGAGGTTGCGTCTGACATCTGTTTAATGAGCACAGTGCTTGGAAGGAAGAGCAAACCATGGCATTGAACCTGGGGGGATCCGGGGCCACAGCGCTGTGGGTGTGTGCGCGCACACACACACACACACACACACACACACACACAACTCCATCGTCTCACACACTTTCCCAGTCTTGTCAGCTGTCCCAGCCTTGCTCTCTGGATCCTGTTAACTTGAGATTTGTTCTGAGCTCATGGAAAAGGTCTCCCTTTGTTTTCTTCTTACAGATAGGAGAAGCCTCTTGGCAGAGTTCTTCAAAGGCAGTGAAGCTGGTAGCATCATGGAAATTTGGCAGCAAGTTTTAGACTAAAGCAGATCNTCCCAGCCTTGCTCTCTGGATCCTGTTAACTTGAGATTTGTTCTGAGCTCATGGAAAAGGTCTCCCTTTGTTTTCTTCTTACAGATAGGAGAAGCCTCTTGGCAGAGTTCTTCAAAGGCAGTGAAGCTGGTAGCATCATGGAAATTTGGCAGCAAGTTTTAGACTAAAGCAGATCTAAACATTAGTTTAGGTTATTTGCAAGGGCAGTTGTTCCATGATTTTTTCATCCCTTTATTTTGCCCTGAGCAGGACCACTCACAAGCATCCCTCCTAAAGGAAGCCCCCGGTCTATACTTATCAATGTGTAGTCTGAGTAATTGTGAAATTTAAATTTACCCTGGGAACATAAACATGATGACAGAACATGAATAAACCAGCTAAGGGCCTTCTGAACTCTTTGGTTTACACTTCTTTACAGTTAATACAAAAAGTCAAATGGAGGCCATTGATTAAATAAAAAATTGAAAAACTAGATTACTTTGATGTATTTCATGCCAGGTAATTTTGCCCTTTTGCCTTTTAAATCATTGCTAATTGCTTTGAATGTTGCCAAATTGTAGGCTCACTCTAATCTGTTATAAGTACAAGTAGGAAATTAGTGCCTCTAATAAAAAGAAGGCCATGTATATTATAGGTGATTTAATCCACGTTAGCTTAGTTGGGTTACTTGGAGAATGGTATGGGTTTATGTGCAAGGAATTAAGATCCGGCTCTTGGATAGTGTCTCAGATAGTAATGACCTTGAAATAATTATTTTAGCTTTTTGTAATTCGGACACATTGTGATGCACTGAAGTAGCATAGAAGCATGGGCCTCCTTAAGCTTATATTTTCTAAAGATACTTCACAAAAACAATAGTTATCAAAAAAAAAGCCACCCTTAAATGTTTTAAATGCTAAGTTCTTTAGCTATCATCCTATGTCACCATTTCCTAGAAACTTTCCTGTGCTACAACTCGTATGCTACAAGCACAGACAAGGGAATGAAGTTGACAAGTATTGAACACACACTTCACAAAACACTGGGTCTGGGTTTTGTTTTTTATTATTTACATATGGTTGATTTACAAGGCTGTGCTAGTTTCTGGTGTTCAGCAAAGTGATTAGGTTATACGCATATATGCACATATAGTGTCTTTAATGTCTTTCCCTCTCTCATACATAAATACTCTTTCAAGGATAGCAGCCATAATTTGCACATTTTCTAAACAATAACTCAACATATTCCTTGAGGGTACAGTGAAGACTTTGGTGTTTTTTATGGTCCCTTTTAGATTTTTTTCTTGGCATGAAACCTTACAGGGAAAACCTATGTATTAAACAGGTAAGAAGAAAGATACTCTGCAGGAGGTGGGGCAGGGCAGGCTGGACTCCTGGGACTCTGGCTTTCCCCATGCCCACCAAGGTGAGCTTTTGACATCTCGACATGTTACGTGATGTCAGACGTTTTGAATGTATCATAGAATGACGGCTGGCAGACCACCCAAAGGTCCCTCAAAAGTCACTATGGACAAAAGCAGGTGTTTGAAGCCCTCAGTGTTCAGACACCTTGCATCACAGTGTCCAGAAATGGGTGTGATGCTCAGCTCTGTCCCTGTTCAACAGTGTGATCTCAAGCACCTCACTTAAGCTCGTGCACCTGGGCTTTCTAGGCTTGGAGGTGAGTAAGGGCTGACCTAGAGCCCTGGGTTTTAGCCCTCTCTGTGCTTACATAGAAAACCCTTTAAGATTTCAGTACCCAGGCCCCACCCCCAAGGAGTCCAGGCTGTCTTCATCTTTGGATGAAGCCTAAATATGAATGTTTATAAACAGCCACTGGATGGTTCTCATGTACGGCTTGGATGATCTTCCATTTCTAAACCCATTTAAATACTGATGAGGATGTTCTTTTTTGCAATTTTTTTAAAAATTGTGTTTTATATTGGAGTGGGCTTCCCTGGTGGTTCAAATGGTAAAGAATCTGCCTGCAGTGCAGGAGACCCAGTTTCAATCCCTGGGTTGGGAAGATCCCCTGGAGAACGGAGTGGCAACCCACTCCAGTATTCTTGCTGGAGAATTCTACAACCCATGGGGTCACAAAGATTCAGACACGACTGAGTGACTGACACTTTCACATAGTTGGTTTACAATGTTGTGTTAGTTTCAGGTGAACAGAAAAGTGATTCGGTTTATATATACACATACCTATGCTTTTCCAGATTCTTTTCTCATGTTACTACAGATTTTTGAGTTGAAGTACCCATGCTATACAGTAGGTCCTTGTATTTTACCCATTTTATATATAGTAGGGTGTGTATGTTAATCCCAAATGCCTAATGTATTCCTGCCTCCTCCCCTCTGGTGACCATAAGTTTGTTTTCTATTGAGGACCT
>SJYA01012740.1:0-11417 GCA_006410615.1 Neotragus moschatus
TTTTTTTTCAGGGTAAGTCTAGGCTACACATTATGGCACAATTTTCAGTCATTTTACTCATTTTCTGATAGAAGCATGAGTCAAACCACCACATGTCACGGTAACCGATACGTTATTTCAGAATATAAAAACTGTTTTTCTAAAAGAAAATGATTGTAATTTTGAGACATGATAGAGACACTCAGAAAGCTGAATCATGGAAGAAAAAGCTAGTTTGTTATTTCAGATCAATAAAATTATGCCAACATCTGGATATACAGAATTAAGGAACACTGAGAAGACACTGAATTCTATCACGTGTGGTTTTAAAACCTGCACACCTGAAGAATTGGGCCTCATAGTGTTTTGTGTGAGTGACTGCTTTCACTATAATCCCTGCCTTTGTAAGAATGGATTTTCTATCTCAGTCTCAACAAATCCACACCCTTTCAACACCTTACCACCTTTGAATTCCACTGCCAAGATCTGACTTTAGTGCACTGACAGTCAACAGAAGTAGTTAGGTCCTTGTATTTGTAATGACATTTTCTCCCCCATCTCCTGTTTCTGGAGAATTGCCTACACAAGAGAAGAATCAGGTAGGAAGATATTCTAAAGAAACACAGATGAGACCCCCCGAAGACCACTGCTGATCCTTGGTGATGGCTCTCGTGGGCTTCAACCTACTGGGGACAGCCGATCAGTATTCTAATGTTCAGTTTTCCAGAAAAGACAATGCTGGAAATAGATGACTACACTTATTTGGCAACTGAAAGCATTTTTGTTTGTTTGTTTTTTGCTTTGGTATCCGAAATGTCTGTGGTGTCTGACTCGAACACGGCCAGCTGCAGATTGAAAATAAGCTTATATTTAGTGAGTAACAGACCATCCTTCAGCAAGTGTCACGTTGATACTTAAGATTACTTAGTCCTTACTTGGGATTCCAATGACCTGATGTTACAGGGGAAGTTAGTGCCGAGAATTGGTCTTCAATAAATGTCTTGCTGTAACCCCTTAAAGTAGCAGCAGCAAAGCACTCGGTAGGTTTACCTTCTGTAACAGAAGGTACACCCACCTCTAGAAGTGAGCAAAGCTGACCCTTACCAGAGCCCTGCTACCCGTGGAAGCAGCCGTGATGAAGAGATCTCTCGCGTTCTGTGTTCTGGAAACTGCTTTATCAGCTGAGTTGGTAAGACTGCCACCCCGGCACGTCTACCTTGGTGGCAAGGCCACAGGCAGACCCTCAAAGTTCCCATGTGTGTCGTGAGTGATGCTCTAAATTGTCCACATTTAGTGACCAAAACGAAATGCTTGTCCACTTGTCTTTCTTCTGCAGGTGGTGAACGATAAAGCCTGGGACTGACCGTCCTTCAGTTCAGTCAGTTCAGTTCAGTTGCTCAGTTGTGTCCGACTCTTTGCGACCCCATGGACTGCAGTACAGAAGGCCTCCCTGTCCATCACCAACTCCTGGAGTTTACTCAGACTCATGCCCATTGAGTCAGTGATGCCATCCAACCATCTCATCCTCTGCTGGCCTCTTCTCCTCCTGCTTTGAATCTTTCCCAGCATCAGGGTCTTTTTCAGTGAGTCAGGTCTTCACATTGGGTGGCCAAAGTCCTGGAGCTCCAGCTTCAGCATCAGTCCCTCCAGTGAATGTTCAGGACTGATTTCCTTTAGGATGGACTGGTTGGATCTCCTTTCATTCACAGGATAGCAGGTCCCTTGTCTTAGCTTACAGGGATCCCCAGCTTCCAGGATCTAATGCCTGATGACCTGGGGTGGAGCTGATGTAACAACACTGGAAATAAAGCACACAGTCAATGCAGTGCTCTTGAATCATCCCCAAACCACGCTCCCTCCCACCACTGCACGTCCCTGGAAGAGCTGGCTTCCCTGAAAGTGGTCCCTGTTGACGAGAAGGTTGGGGACCTCTGTTGCAGAACAGAGACTCCGTCTCTGCTTGAGGGAGAATGAGCCGCTGAACTACTTACTTCTCTCTGTGGGTGGCACCGATAGGTTGCCCATCTGGCTCTCTGGTTCCTGCCACGCTTAGGCTGCCCTGAGAAGATGCCCCACCAGGGTTTGGCAGCCCTGGAGCCTTGACTTGTCAGCAAAATCACGGTTAGGGAACAAGCCAGAGCCTTTTACAAGACGAAGCGATTAAAAATCTCCGGTGGCTTTAAGAGATGGTGGGCAGGTTCAGACAGCGGTTTGCTGAGCCGTGGTAGTGCAGCGTAGAGCTGCAGGGAGGGCGAGGCCATTCCATCCTTGGCCCAGATGCTCTGGGACTCGGCAGGGAGCCGGCTTTTCTGGGCCCAACACTGACACAAACAATCAGGAGAAGCGAGTGGCCCCGAGCAGGGAGAGTCAAGAGGTGCCATGAGAGCAAAGGTGCCTGCACCCTGGAAAGATTCCAGGGGCACACAGCGTGAAACCTGGACGACCGCGCGCCGGGCTTTACTTTGCCAAGCGGGACTGGCAGGTTAGAGCAAGGCACTGTCTTCCCTCATCATCTGACAGTAACTTCTGGAAATTATCACCAGTGATGCCACCATTTCAGTANCGGCTTTTCTGGGCCCAACACTGACACAAACAATCAGGAGAAGCGAGTGGTCCCGAGCAGGGAGAGTCAAGAGGTGCCATGAGAGCAAAGGTGCCCGCACCCTGGAAAGATTCCAGGGGCACACAGCGTGAAACCAGGACGACCGCGCGCCGGGCTTTACTTTGCCAAGCGGGACTGGCAGGTTAGAGCAAGGCACTGTCTTTCCTCATCATCTGACAGTAACTTCTGGAAATTATCACGTGATGCCACCATTTCAGTAAAGCCTTACAGAAATGTCAAAGGCGTCAAGCAAGCACATTTGGTTCAGTTAAGTTGCTCAGTCATGTCTGACTCTTTGTGACCCCATGGACCACAGCACGCCAGGCTTCCCTGTCCATCACTAACTTGCAGAGTCCACCCAAACCCAGGTCCATCGACTCCGTGATGCCACCCAGCCATCTCATCCTCTGTCGTCCCCTTCTCCTCCTGTGCTCAATCTTTCCCAGCATCAGGGTCTTTTCCAATGAGTCAGCTCTCCACATCAGGTGTCCAAAGTATTGCAGTTTCAGCTTCAACATCACTCCTTCCAATGAACACCCAGGACTGATGTCCTTTAGGGTGGACTTGTTGGATCTCCTTGCAGTCCAGGGGACTCTCAAGAGTTTTCTCCAGAGTGCCTACCCTACCTCATTGAGTACACAGCACCCTACGACTGCAGATAAGCCACGATGAAGCTGTTGGAAATATAACTGTGGTGGACAGGCCCTTCAGGAATTGGCTGTGGTAACTCACTCTCTCTCTTTTTCAGCATTGATCTTTTTTTTTTCAAACCAAAGCAGCAGTACTGGAGGTGGTGTGTTCTGAAGATGATAAATGCCATTGCTCACAAGAAGTGGAGGCTGTGCTCACATCTAAAGACAAGGACACCACGAAGCAGATGCTGGCCCCCGCTAAGGGGCAGGGGCTAAACTCTCTCTATTCTCGGTGGGCTTGCAGAAAGCACCCCACTGGATGTATCTACTGTGTTTCACTTTGGCGCCCATGACCCGGGACAGAAACAGGCTTCAGGAGCACACCGCTGGCTTTCCTTGCAGGCTGCGTTTTTGAGATCTGGCCAATGGTCAACCGGGAGATCTCCGCTGGGTATGGAGTGGTGGGGAAAGGGGGTGTCTTTTGCAGATAGTGACCCCAGCAGCACAAGTCTGCACACACATAAACGCACTGGATTCTCGGGAGAGCAGAGATGGACTCACTATGTCCTTCTTCATCAAAGAGTATGTGCTAAGTCATTTCAGTCGCGTCTGACGCTTTGCGACCCCATGGACCGTAGCCCGCCAGGCTCCTCTGTCCGTGGGCTTTCCCAGGCAAGAATACTAGACTGGATTGCCATTTCCTCCTCCAGGGGATCTTCCCCACCCAGGCGTCGAACCTGCGTCTCTTATGTCTCCTGCCTTGGCAGGCAGGCTCTTTGCCGTGAGCACCACTTGAGACGTATAGAGACTTGAAAATCTTATGCCAAACTGCTGAAGTCTTACAAATTCCAGGGCTGACCCGATGTGAGACGCAGAAAGAGTCCCGCTCGCCTCCACTTCCCAAAGCTTTCCCCATCCTGACCCTGGAATCTGTGAAGACTGTACCTCGCAGCAGAGGTTCCCCAGTCTCTGGGATCCAGTGCCTGGTGATCTGAGGTGCAGCTGACGTAATAATTCTAGAGACAAAATGCACAATAAATGCAATGATCCTGAATCGCCGCAAAACCATGCCCACCCCACCCCCTGGTGAGTGGAAAAACTCTCTTCTACGAAACCAGTCTCCAGCACCAAAAAGGCTGGGGACCGCTGTCTTACAGGACAAAACTGGGTTTGGCAGAAACGATTAAGTGAAGGACCTGAGCAGGGAATTGATCACGGATGATCCAGGTGGACCCAGCGTCATTGCGAAGGTCCTGTATCCCGTGGTGAAGGGATGAGACTGGACCGACTGTGAGAGACAGCTGTGTGAGGAAGACTGACCGGACGTGGCTGGCTTCACAGATGGACCGGGGACCATGAGCAAGGGTCACCTTGCATTCAATCCAGCGAGACCCAGGTGAGACTTCTGACGGCAGAGGAACAAGATAATCCACGTGAGCTGTTTTAGCCCCTGCTGCTAAGTCACTTCAGTTGTGTCCGACTCTGTGCGACCCCAGAGACGGCAGCCCACCAGGCTCCCCCATCCCTGGGATTCTCCAGGCGAGAATCCTGGAGTGGGTTGCCACTGCATTCTCTTAGGAGCAGTATTCATCACAGAAGCCACAGCAAACTCATCACAACTGGAACAGGAGATACATGTCCCAAGCAACTCGTCAAGGCAGAACACAGTGTGTCTGAGTGGGAAAGTTTTGTCAAACCTGGTCAGAGAGAGCCATCCAGGAATGCCAGAGGAGCACTGTGCGCATGGGCAAGCAGGTGACTCGCAGCCTTTCTGGAGGACAGAGTTCAGGAGCCTCAGACAGCCCAGAAGGCAGAGCCATCCCCATGTGCACTACGCTCCCCCAACCTGCAGGAGAACAGGACGCCCCAGTAGCTGTCTTCTCCATGCCTGGAATCACGATAAAGGACTCGAGGGCAAGGCTGAGCGGGACAGGGGAACATCCCTTGCTGAGAGCTAGGTCATTGGAATGTAGTCCTACCCCAGCTTTGTAAATTTCATGGATTTTACTATGAAAGCAAGAAGATGACTCCATACATACATTTACATAACCAAAGAATATTGGTCATGCACGTAAGGAATCCTCTGGTCAGTGACTTTAAAAAATGCAAATACATTCCCAAAAGAACCTTACATGCATACTGCTAAGTGAACGAAGGAGGTCTCTATAGTGTGAAAGAATCAGGAAAAGAACATACGTGTATGTGTGTTTGTGTATAGACATACACACATATTAATGAATCACGGATGTACACCCCAAACTGCAACTATACTTCAACTGAAAAGGGAAGAAAAGTATCATTCTAGCTGATTCATGTGGTTCTACAGCAGAAACTGACATAACACTGTAAAGCAATTATCCTCCAGTTACAAATTCAACAATTCTAAAATTTCATAATTTAAAAAAAGAAAAAGGAAAAAAGGTTGCAGTCTGAAACGACTATACACAGAATGATTCCATTTATAGAACATGACACTCTGAAATAGCCAAAACTAGAGAGGAAGTAAGCCCATCAGTGTTAACCAGGCTTCAGCATGGGGGAGTTTTAGGTGAAGTGCGGGGGACACTTTAACAGTGCACAACTATTCGGCATGATACACTGCTGGGAAATACATGATTCTACGCATCTGTCGAAAGTCACAGACCTTTACAGCACAAAGATGGAAAGTAAGCTTTGCCAATTAAAACAAACAACAGCAAACCAATGAGAAGTTTAGTGATTCCCAGGATGGATGCGTATTGTGACACAAGAATTTAGTGGTGGACACCCTGCTGGATTTAACACCGAGAACAAGCAAGGACCTGCTGGACAGCTCAGGGAACTCTGCTCAATGCTCTGTAATAACCTTATGGTTCCCAGGGGGAAGGACGGGGAAAGGGATAGTCAGGGAGTCTGGGATGGACATGGACTCCCTGCTGTATTTACCATGGAGAACCAGCAAGGACCTGCTGGACAGCACAGGGAGGTCTGCTCAATCCTCTGTAATCACCTTATGGTTTTATGGGGGAAGGGATATTTGAGACTTTGGGATGGACATGGACACACTGCTGTGTTTAACACGGAGAACCAGCAAGGACCTGCTGGACAGCACAGGGAACTCTGCTCAGTGTCATGTGGCAGCCTGGATGGGAGGGGAGTTTGGGGGAGAATGGACATGTGTTTGTATGGCTGAGTCCCTTCATCGTCCACCTGAAACTATCACAACACTTTTAATCACCTGTATTCCAATAAAAGTGTTTAAAAAAAGAAAAGAATTTAAAGGTGTTCCCAGCGTGTGAAACAACCATCACTGAGGTGAGGGGCGGGTAGCAGTGCTCAGCTAATGTCACTTAGCATATTGGTGGATCTGTAAGACGGAAGACAAGAAAAGTCAGGCTCCAGTTGAGAAAAGTGTTTCCCAAGGGATACAGTGTACACTGGAACTGACCCATTAAGTGAAGAACGGCAGGTGGTAGGAGCCATTCCACAGCTGACCACTAGAGGACGCTACAGGATCCGTGTGGGACACGTGGGTCAGACCTGCACGTATCAGCACACACTCAAGTCCACCTTAATACTCAAACACATCCTCACGTACCGGAATATTTACAGATACGTGTGCACACGTGAGTTGGCAAGCACACACACACACAGTCACCCCTCCATATCTGAGAGTTTCGAATCCTCGGACTCAACCAACCATGGAACAAATCTATTGGGGTAGGGGTGGGGGTGGGGTTCCAGGAAGTTGCAAAAAGTAAAATTTGCACTTGCTGTTAGATGGCAATGATTTACATAGTATATTCAACTGTTTACACGGTATTCACATTGTGCTAGCTATTATACAGTTGGTGATGGACAGGGAAGCCTGGCGTGCTGCAGTCCATGGGATCGTGAAGAGTCGGACATGACCGAGCCACTTCCCTTTCACTTTTCACTTTCATGCATTGGAGAAGGAACTGGCAACCCACTCCAGTGTCCTTGCCTGGACACTCCCAGGGACAAGGGAGCCTGGTGGGCTGCCGTCTATGGGGTCGCACAGAGTCAGACATGACTGAGCGACGAGTCAGACATGACTGAGTGACTGACCTGGTCACTGATAGGTACTGTAAGGAATCTCATAGGTATTGTAAGTAATCTCCAGATGACTGATACTACAGGAGAGATCTGCCTGCATTATAAAGTGAAAGTCACTCAGTCATGTCGGACTCTTTGCAACCCTCTAGACCATGAGATTCTCCAGGCCAGAATACTGGAGTAGATAACTTTTCCCTTCTCCAGGGGGATCTTCCCAACCCAGGGATCAAACCCTGGTCTCCTGCATTGCAGGCAGATTCTTTACCAGCTGAGCCACCAGGGAAGCCCAAGAATACTGGAGTGGGTAGCCTATCCCTTCTCCAGCGGATCTTCCCAACCGAGGAATTGAACCGGGGTCTCCTTCATTGCAGGCGGATTCTTTACCAACTGAGCTATCAGGGAAGCCCTGATATATGCTAGTAGAAGCCTGCTGCTACTGCTGCTGCTAAGTCACTTCAGTCGTGTCCAACTCTGTGCGACCCCAAAGACGGCAGCCCACCAGGCTCCCCAGTCCCTGGGGTTCTCCAGGCCTGCCTATGTATAAGTATATAATATATATACTTTTACATGTATATAAATATATTTATATGTATATTTATAAGCCTGTATATGTATATTTCCATTACATGCAAATACTAAGGCAATGCTTGGAGCATACATGGACTTTCATATCCAAGTGGATTCTGGAACCACCTGCCCACAGATACGGAGGGTCCCCTGCATATCTCCTTGCTCTCTCAGCTGACCAGGCCCTGAAGAAACAACACCCCAGGGGCAACAAGCCCGTCAGCTGCCTAGAACTCAGCTTCTAATCCCACTATCCAGAAGAAGGGCTCCTGGGACAGACGGCTGAGTCCAGGATTTGGACAAGTATTGGAAACAGACAGGATGTGTGTAGCCCCTTGTAGGATGGACCCAGAACATGTCATACAGAGTGATGTAAATGAGAACAGGAAATACAAATAGCGTATTGTAACGTGTTTATAGGGAGAAGGCAATGGCACCCCACTCCAGTACTCTTGCCTAGAAAATCCCACGGATGGAGGAGCCTGGTGGGCTGCAGTCCATGGGGTCTCTAAGAGTCGGACACGACTCAGCGACTTCCCTTTCACTTTTCACTCTCATGCTTTGGAGAAGGAAATGGACTCAGCGACTTCCCTTTCACTTTTCACTCTCATGCTTTGGAGAAGGAAATGGAAACCCACTCCAGTGTTCTTGCCTGGAGAATCCCAGGGACCTCAGCAGCAGCAGCAAGATATCTTTTTCTCAAAAATAATGCACTTATCTAGTTAATTATTTTTTTCACTGAAGGAGTTCCTCTGACGGTTTATGGGGAAATTTAAAAGAGGTTAACTAGAGAAGTTTTATCACTTTTTTTTTTTTTTTTTAAGAAACAAAGCAGGATAGAAATTGGGTATACTAAAATTGGTCCTGAGGGCAGAAGAGGATAGTAAGCATCTTTTAGCATGTTCTACAATTACATGTTCTATATTTTTTAATTTTTAAGCAGTAGTTGAAATTTCCAATGTCTCTCACAACAATGCCACTTTCCAGCTGTATGACTAGGACTTTCTGAGTGGCTCAGTGGTAAGGATCCACCTGCCAGTGCAGGGGCCACGGGTTCGATCCCTGGTCTGGGAAGATCCCACGTGCCGCAGGGCAACTAAGCCCGGGTAACATGACGGCTGAACCTGAGAGCCGCAACTACGAAAACCCGCGTGAGAAGCCACCACAATGAGAATCCCTCACACTGCAACTAGAAAGAACCCTCACAGCAATGAAGACCCAGCACAACCAAAAACAGATAAATAAACTATTTTTTAAGCTGTATGACTAGTTGCCTTCCTCTATTTTCTGCATCTTATGAGACACACAATACAGATAACGATTATCCCATAACAGAAATCTCATGTGGGATTAGCATCCGTGAGCTTGACGCAAAAAAATTCACAGTATCACTTAGGTATTTATGAAATGAATGGATTGATCCATTCTCCCAGCAGAAGCAATCTGTTCAGCAGCCAACAAAGCTTATTTTGTAGCTGTTTTTCACAGCAGATGCTTTACATCTTGCGTTCTTTCAAAGAATCAACTTGCTCCTTGATGGGGTAGTACACTTCCCCTGGATAAACACAGATGTGAATAAGGGAAGGTAGAAATGAATGGTGGACAAACACAGTCATTAACCAAGAGTCTTCAACAACAATAACAAAACCTTCAACAATAACTGGGGAAACTTCACACAGTCTGCCTATTATAGTAAGGAATTATTGATCCTTTTGTTGAGTATGACAATGGTATTGTATATTTCAAAGAAAACTCTCATCTGTTAGAAACAGATAAGGATGTTCAGGTAAAATTATACATGTGGCTTCAATAATTCTCCCTCTGTCTCTGTCTACACACACATATACATCATAAAAAAAGAAATGGATTACCGAGGACCACACCGATGATTGTTCTAAGGTCTTTACAATTATTACCCAGTTTGATTGTCAAAATAACCCTTCTGGACTGACCTATTAAGAAGAACTAGACCAATCTTCTTGACTTCAGACTATATTTACAAAGCTACAGTCATCAAGACAGTATGGTACTGGCACAAAGACAGAAATACAGATCAATGGAACAAAATAGAAAGCCCAGAGATGAATCCATGAACCTATGGACACCGTATCTTTGACAAAGGAGGCAAAAATATACAATGGAGTAAAGACAGTCTCTTTAACAAGTGGTGCTGGGAAAACTGGTCAACCATCTGTAAAAGAATGAAACTAGATCACTTTTTAACATCATACACTAAAATGAACTCAAAATGGATTAAAAATCTAAATATAAGACCAGAAACTATAGAACTCTTAGAGGAAAACATAGGCAGAACAGTCTCTGACTTAAATCACAGCAAGATCCTCTATGATCCACCTCCCAGAGTAATGGACATACAAACAAAAATAAACTAATGGGAGCGAATCAAACTTAAAAGCTTCTGCACAACGAAGGAAACTATAAGCAAGGTGAAAAGGCAGAATGGCAGAAAATGATAGCGAGCAAAACAACTGACAAAGAATTAATCTTTAAAATATACAAGCAGCCCATGCAACTCAATACAAGAAAAATAAACGACCCAATCTAAAAGTGGGCCAAAGGACTAAACAGACATTCACCAAGGAAGACATACACATGGCTAACAAACACATGAAAAGTGATGCTCAGCGTCACTCATTATCAGTCCAGTTCAGTTCAGTCGCTCAGTCGCGTCCGACTCTTTGCGACGCCATGAACCGCAGCACGCCAGGCCTCCCTGTCCATCACCACCTCCTGGAGTCCACCCAAACCCATGTCCATAGAGTCGATGTTGCCATCCAGCCATCTCATCCTCTGTCGTCCCCTTCTCCTCCTGCCCTCGATCCCTCCCAGCATCAGGGTCTTTTCCAAAGACTCAGCTCTTCGCATCAGGTGGCCAAAGTACTGGAGTTTCAGCTTCAGCATCAGTCTCTCCAGTGAATATTCAGGACTGATCTCTAGGATGGACTGGTTGGATCTCCTTGCAGTCCAAGGGACTCTCAAGAGTCTTCTCCAGCACCACAGTTCAAAAGTATCCATGCTTCAGTGCTCAGCTTTCTTTATAGTCCAGCTATATCTTTATAGACTATAAACTTTATAGTCCAACTAGATTACGATTTGAACTTTATAGCCCAATTATATTATACTATAGTCCAACTATCACTTTATGGTCCAACGATATTACTTGTATCACTAANCATGCTTCAGTGCTC
Organism: Neotragus moschatus; assembly: GCA_006410615.1. Lineage (NCBI taxonomy): Eukaryota > Metazoa > Chordata > Mammalia > Artiodactyla > Bovidae > Neotragus > Neotragus moschatus. The sequence continues at coordinate 11,046 of SJYA01012740.1, forward strand.
AGCTTTCTTTATAGTCCAGCTATATCTTTATAGACTATAAACTTTATAGTCCAACTAGATTACGATTTGAACTTTATAGCCCAATTATATTATACTATAGTCCAACTATCACTTTATGGTCCAACGATATTACTTGTATCACTAATAATAATTTGTGGTTTGATGGCATTTTTTTCGACAAAAACAATGTCTATTTGTCTCAATGTCTAGGTTGGATGCAACATGTGTGTCACCATCAAGGGTCAGAACGACTGGAGGACCGGTTTCTTCATCTGCTGTCGACCCCGGAGGAGTGGTCCTTGCTCATGCCTCCTTTGGAGCTGCCCATGGTTGGGGAACATGCTCCAAATCTGTACTTTCCTCTCCTTCACC
>SJYA01012741.1:0-11555 GCA_006410615.1 Neotragus moschatus
CATTCAGAAAACTAAGATCATGGCATCTGGTCCCATCACTTCATGGGAAGTAGATGGGGAAACAGTGGACACAGTGTCAGATTTTATTTTTTGGGCTCCAAAATCACTGCAGATTATGATTGCATCCATGAAATTAGAAGATGCTTACTTCTTGGAAGGAAAGTTATGACCAACCTAGATAGCATATTAAAAATCAGAGACATTGCTCTGTCAACAAAGGTCCATCTAGTCAAGACTATAGTTTTTCCATTAATCATGTATGGATGTAAGAGTTGGACTATAAAGAAAGCTGAACATCAAAGAATTGATGCTTTTGATCTATGGTGTTGGAGAAGACTCTTGAGAGTCCCATGAACTGCAAAGAGATCCAACCAGTCCATCCTAAAGGAAATCAGTCCTGGGTGTTCATTGGAAAGACTGATGTTGAAGCTGAAACTCCAATATTTTGGCCACCTGATGTGAAGAGGTAACTGATTTGAAAAAAACCTGATGGTGGGAAAGATTAAAAGGCAGGAGAAGGGGATGATAGAGGATGAGTTGGTTGGATAGCATCACTGACTCAATGCACATGAGTCCAGGAGTTTGTGATGGACTGGGAGTCCTGGCGTGCTGCAGTTCATGAGTTCGCAAAGTGTTAGACATGACTGAGTGACTGAACTGAACTGAATAAAATATAGGAAGAATAAATTGTAAAATAAAGAATTTTGGTAAAGAATTAGTATAAAAAATAAGCTCAACATTCCTGAGTTACAAAACAGTATTTAAGACCACCATTTTATTGAGTGGTTTTAATTATATCTCAGATATTGCAAAATAGAATTAAATAGATTAATATAATTTAAATTTAAGCACAAAGAGTTAAGAATAAAAAAAACTCAGCAAAGATTGAAAGACAGACGGTATACTGTCAGAATTTGTAATATGTGTAAAGAAAGAATATACAGAATGAAGCAAAATGGTTGCTTGAAAAGAGTACAAGAAAATTTTATAAAACGTATAGAAGAGAGAAACCCACAGATTTTATAAATTCGATAAACTTTAAGCAAATCAGTCTCACACACACACACACTCCCCAGGATTAAATTGAAGAAAATGGTGTGTTAGAGAAATTAATTAATATGTAGTGTCAGCACAATATAATGTTTAATATTATATATCTGAAGTAATATGTTATAGAACTTGTAATATTCATATGCATATAAAGAAATACATTTATGCTTGGCATAAATAGAATGTGGTCCAAATGTTTATAATACTAACATGATGGCATTTACTATAATTATATACTGAAAATGTATTAAAAATCTTTTAAGTCATCAGAGAATGTAGGTGGTAAAGATACTGTCAGGAGTGTGGATGTTGATATTCCTCTGAGAAATTGTCAACAAACCCAGATATGTGTATAACACTACTGTAATGGCAGAAAGCTAAAGGAAACTAATGAAGCTCCTGATGAGGATGAAAGAGGGGAGTGAAAAAGCTGGATTAAATCTAAATATTAAAAAAAAACTAAGTTCATGGTATCCAGTCTCAGCCTCATCATTTCACAGCAAATAGAAGGGGAAAAGGTGGAAGTAGTGACAGATTTCCTCTTCTTGTGCTCTTAAAATCACTGCAGATGGTGACTGCAGCCATGAAATTAGGAGACAATTGCTTCTTAGCAGGAAATCAATGACAAATCTAGACAATATATTAAAAAGCAAAGACATCACTTTGCCAACTAAGTGATATAGTCAAAACTATGGTCTTTCCAGTAGTCATGTACAGTTGTGAAAGCTAGACCATAAAGAAGGCAGAGCACTAAAGAACTGATGCTTTCAAACTGTGGTGCTGGAGAAGACTCTTGTGAGTCCCCTGGACAGCGAGGAGATCAAACCGGTCAATCTTAAAGAAAATCAACCCTGAATATTCTTTGGAAGGATTGACGCTGAAGCTGAAGCTTCAACACTATGGCCACCTGAGGCGAAGGGCCAACTCAATGGAAAAGACCCTAATGCTGGGAAAAATTGAGGCAGGAAGAGAAGAGGATGACAGAGGATAAAACGGTTGCATGGCGTCACTGATGCAATGGACATAAACTTGGGCTAACTATGGTAGATGGTGAGGGACAGGGAAGCCTGGCATCCTGCAGTCCATAGGATCACAAAGTGTTGGACACGACTTGGCAAATGAATAACAAAGATATATTCTTTTCATATTAACAATAATAGAATTGATGGCTGAGTTTTCAACAAAAATATGGAAGCCAAAAATACCAGAGAATTTCAAGAGGAAATTCTTTAAGTCTTAAAATTGTAATGGGAGTGTAATAAAATGATTAAGTGCACAAAATTGGAAATAGAATTTAGGAAGAAAAGCAAAATCACATTTTAATTTCCAAAATTTTAAAACATGCAAACACTTTTATATGAAATAATTTATCTTTCAGAAATGAAACATTCACAACAAAGTCATGTGGGGAAGATTTTAAAAAACAGATTATTGGTCAATATCAATAAATGAAACTGCTAAAAACACCCATCAAAAGTAGTAAAGAAAAAGGAGATATGTAAGATATTTCAAACATCACAAGATATAAAAGCTTTATGGCCATGATGTTGGCTACCTAGATTTTAAACACCTGAAGATAAAACACATCAGAAATAATGGAGTAAAGTATTTAAGGAGTCCTGAGTCAGGTAAAGTAATATTTGAATTTTTTAATTTTCTCCCCAATAAAACATCAATTATTACGCCTACTTTGTAAAAGCCTATCAAGATATTTTCCAAACCATATTTTGGTATTCATATGCATCATTTCTCTATTAGGTCAAATAACTTTTCCATTCTATCACCATGATTTAATAAAGTTTACTAAAGAAAATCTTACCAAATATAAAGAAATGTAACTTTAAAATGCATATCATAGATTTAGTCAATGAAAATTACCTTCCATGCAATTTGTGAGCACTGTATAAAATGATTTGGCCAACAAACCTGTATTCCAGTATTAGAACTCCACTGCCTAAGGTTGTTACAGAGGAAAGATCGTAGCTTCTCTGGGTTTCAGCTCACTAACTTTTACAGTGTAGTGATTTGACTAAATGCATATATTTTCAGATGCTACTATGAATTCATGTTCTGTTACATACAGGTGGAAGGCAATGAAGTTAAAGTATTTATAAGATTATCATATTTATTACTCATTGATTGTTCACATTAAAATACGTACTTTATCAGATATATTGGCTATGTTTCACTATCTGCTCAAAATACTGTAAATCTATTTTTAAGAAAAACATTACAGTTGGGAAGTGCATGAGCTCATGATGCTAATTTTGGTCATTATATATCATACAAGTTAAACAAGAGAATTTGTCTTGCTTATGGAATTAGTTCTGGCTCATTATATCACATTAAGTTTCTTGAAAAAAACTACCTAACAGAGATACACGCACTAAAAGCACAGCTGCATAAAATATTTGTTTCTATGAGCATCCCAATTAAATGTGAAATCTGGGATTAAGATATTAAAACAGAAATCACTTTGTAAAAAATATACCACATAATCTAAATGCTTTCTACTTTACAAACAACTCCAAACTTTCCCAAGCTCAAAGTTAGAATTATTACCAAGCAGATAGATGAAATATTACCTATGATGGTTCTCATATAGCAAGCATTTGCCTTCCTTTAGAAGCATTGTATCTAGTTTTAAGACAGAAACTGGCCAGTTGAACTGATAGACAGTACCTTGAACTATGCACATCCCTTTTCCATCTCAGTTTTGTTGATGACATTCTGAGTCAAGTCACTAGTCTCTCTGTGGATTAGGAAAAAATATCCCACAAGACAGATTCAGTCCTGGCTACAGTTGTTATGTATTCTCATACCACCTTCTCTAATATATGTAGAGTGGTATCTACAGTGCAACAGTGGCAGCTCTTAGTTATACAGATAGGAAAGAACAGGACTCCCTAAATGTAGATGTGCAAAAACAGACTACATTCAAAGCTTTTGTATTTCAATAGTCATTTGGATATAAATTGAGCATAACGTATCTCCTACTGTGAGATATAGTACTGAATAATGAGTAAAATAACAATTTTGTAGAAATACACAGCATTTTCACAGGATGCCTAACACTGACAAAAAAAATCATTATATGATTTACATGTATTTGTATTAAATATTGTACTTTTTGTAATTGAATTCAATATTGTATTATTCAATATTCAATTGAATATTCAATATTCAGTTTTAAGTGAAAAATTTTAAAAATCACTGAATTATATATTATGTTCCCTTTCTTCAAATTATGGTTAATTTCTCATAAATTTTGAAATTTTTGAATCATTGCTTCCACGAATAAGTTGGTAACTGGAACAAGTAAATTTTAGACTTGATGTTAAGTGGATAAATGTCAAAGTTTGTATTCTAATAAATTTGTTAAGACTTTTTTGTGTGTGACTTAACATGTGATCTAGCCTTGGGACCATTCCATGTGTGACTGAAGAGGATAGATATTATTCTGTTGTTGGGTGCAAAGTTCTGCTTGTGTTTGTTAGGTCTATATAGTGCTATTCACGTTTGTGTGAATGTTCTATTTATTATTGAACATAGGGTAGTTTTATACTATTGCTGTACTGCTATCAATTTAATCTTTTAGATTTGTTAGTATGTGCTTTGTATATTTAGGTGATATCATATTGGTGCCTTTATTAATTAAAAATAATTTAACTTCTTTAATTCCTTAAAATTTGCCTAGACATATAGGAAATATGTTCTTAACTAAAGATACTTCATGTGCAGATAATGAATTATGTTTCCACACACATCCCAATTAATTTTAAAATATATGCTTTAGACATGAAACATAAAGAAAATCCCTTTATACATAAACCATTATTTTGCTTTCCTAGTTTTAAAACTATTCCAATATATTGCCCAATTTTGAAGAACTATAAACTTAGCAACAGTAACATGAAAACTTGTGAAGCATCCAAAGACTTTGTAATTCAACAGGCTAGGATGAAACATTAAGTATATTCAAGAAGTAAATGATTCTGATGAATCATGGGGCCAGAAACATCTTAATTTATTTCATACAACACTGCTCTAAATGTTTTGGATTCCTGATGGTTCCCTTTAAGAAATGAACCTTGCTGTTTCAAAATTTTTGTACTTACACGTAATGAAGTATATTTAACACAGATATAATGAAAGAATATTTAAAAGAAAGTAAAAACAAGCTACTTCTTACTAACACATTTAAAATTTTACCATCAGCATCTTTTGGCAATATCACCTTAGTTTATTGTTATGTGACATGGGAGAGATATTTTTAATGTCAGCAATTCGTTCCTATAGATTTGCTAAGATGAACAACTTTTTATTTTCCTTTACCCCATCAGAATGACACTTCTTACTGAAGACTAATTGTGAATAAATGCTATAAATAATTCCCAAAACTCTAAGTGACATTATATTCTTAAACTTCAAGTTTTCAAAAGTAAATAGACTGCTTATCTTTTGCATTTTAAAGAATCATATCACAAACATATTGACAATAACTTGACAGGCAGAGAAAATTCTCAGGTTATTGAATGAAAATATAATTTATGTTTTTGTTATCATTACCTCAGTCCTAGGTAAATGTATCTTCCTTTCTCCCATCTCCTTTTCGCTCCCCTCAACAACTATATTATTACTATATTCTAGCAATATTTCCACTAAAAATATTGAGAAAACACATACAGCAGCAAGTGTAGGAAATATCAAATCACAAATTTTAAAATATTTTCTTTCTTCTTTACCACCCTCTCCATGGATATTATACTTCATTTATTGAGGACATACATCTTTTAATGACATATTTAAATTGTGTAATGGGATGTTTGGTTTAAAAAACATGTCAATTAGAATGGTGGGAAATGGTGTTCCCCTAAGGCCACTGAAAACATGATTCTAAATGAAGTGTGACAACAGCTCAAATACTGAAAGCTCTCAAAAAATATACAATTTAAAAATGAATATGGCATAGAAAAATAATGTTACTTAAATAGGGGTATTCCATTAGAAAGCAAAGGCTTAGGCATCAAGGTGAAGGACTAATTACCCAGAGCAATATTTTTGTGTTTTTCTTTTTTCCTCCAATGCAATTTCCAGATACAATCATACAGGTTTTAGTGTTAAGCTTTAAAGATCTTATTGGATAATAAAATTTAGCTGAAAAATGTTCAGAAATCACTACTGAAGATTTCATATTCAAAGTAGGGTTGATATAGTAACATATATAAAAGTGTGCTCTGAGACAGAAACAATACTATTAGGAGATATATGTTGCCCAGTGAGGTGAGAGTAAGTACTGGGTGGCTTTTATACACAATTCACAGGTTTGTAAGGTTTCCAGCTGAACTGTGGTTAAGTAAAGCAAATTGATAAAATAAGAAGGAAGGTTTAAAGACAAAAAGAGTAAAACTATCTATATGCAAAATAAGTTGTTAAGGGATACACAAAAAGATGTAAAATATGAAGTAAAAACAGTAACTTCAGGGAGAGGAGTAATAATGCAGGGTTCATAAAATGTATCTGAACTTAGGTCAATATTCCAAAATAATTATATGTGTATATGTATATTAATATATATAGAGAGATATTGCTATACATAAGCCTCATGGTAATCAAAAATAATACATGCACACAAAAAAGAAAAAGGAATTGGAGCATAACATTAAACATAGTGAAATAAGGGAGAAGGGTGAAGAAAAACAAAGGAAAAAAAAGGAACTATGAAAGCAATCCCAAAACAACTAACAAAATGGCAATAAGTACATACTCATCAGTAATTACTTTAGAAGTAAACGGATGAAGTGCTCCAATCAAAAAACAGAGTGGCTAAATGATATAAAAATAAAACATATATGTATATATTCTATACAATAGTCACTTCAGATCTAAAGACACTGAAAATGAGAGGATGAAAAAAATGTATTTCATGCACATGGAATTGAAAATAAAGTCAGGGCAGCAATACTTATATCAAACAAAATAGACTTTAAAACAAGAGTGTAATGAGATAATAAAATATTTTACATAATGATAAATGAATCAATCTAAGAATATATAACCATTATAAATATATATGCAACCAATATAGCAGCAACTAAATACAGACACAAAGTGAAAAAACTTGGCAGTAACCCAATAGTAGGAGAATTTAGCACCCCCAACTCCCTTATATCAGTGGATAGATTATCCAGAAAAAAAAAATAATAATAAGGAAACACTGGCCTTACATGATAAATTAGACAAAATAGAGATTTTATATATATATATATATATTTTATATATATATATATATATATATATCTGCTGCTACTGCTAAGTTGCTTCAGTCGTGTCCGAGTCTCTGCAACCCCATAGACAGCCTTGTACATGGCTCCTCTATCCCTGGGATTCTCCAGGCAAGAACACTGGAATGGGTTGCCATTTCCTTCTCCAATGCATGAAAATGAAAAGTGAAAGTGAAGTCGCTCAGTCATGTCCAGTTCTTAGCGACCTTATGGACTACAGCCTACCAGGCTCCTCCGTCCAGGGGATTTTCCAGGCAAGAGTACTGGAGCGAGGTGCCATTGCCTATATATATATATATAGGCAATGAACTGCAACACGCCAGGCCTCTCTGTCCATCACCAACTCCTGGAGTTTACTCAATCTTACGTCCATCGGGTTGGTGATGTCATCCAGCCATCTCATCTGTCATCCATTTCTCCCCCTGCCTCTAATCCCTCCCAGCATCAGGGTCTTTTCCAATGAGTCAACTCTTCACATGAGGTGCCTAAAGTATTGAAGTTTCAGCTTTAGCATCAGTCCCTCCAGTAGACTCTTTTTTTCTAGTGCACATCAACATTCTGCAGGATAGATCACATACAAGGCCACAAAACAAAGCTCACTATGTTTAAAACAATTGAGATCGTCAAACATCTATTCTGATCACAGAAATATGAGACTAGAAATCAACTACAATTTTTAAAAATACCTGCAAAAACCACAAACATTTGGAGTCTAACTAATATGCTACTTAACTTAAAGAAATCAAAGTGAAAAATACAAAACCTAGGGACAAATGAAAATGAAAACAGGTGATGGAACAACATGGCAGAGGAGTAGGTGAATGTGGAATACATCTCTCTCCACAGATAAATCAGGCATGCACCTTCAGACACAGAAGTGCATGCAAAACACCAGCTGAGAGCATACAGGAGTACCTAACCAGTGGAAAAGAATATATAGATCCATGAAAAACTCATTGGGATGAAGGAATTGGGGGAAAAACAGAAGTGTTAGTAGGACTAAACCTGCCCTCAGCGGGTGTAGGAACTGAAGCAGGGGTCCAAACCCCACATTGGGCAATTGTCTGAGTCAGAGGAGAAACATTTAAGGCTGAGAGTGAAACAGCTGATCTGTGGCAGCCTAAATGGAATGAGAATCAGACAGTCCTTGCTGCAGCCATACATGTCCCAGACAGAAAGGCTGCTACCCTGGAAGACACAGCAGCTGGGAGCTGGAGTTTAGGGATTGTGGAGCAATCCCAGGGCGAGGGCTGCTGGTGACTGCAGAGAGACAGACTGAGGGGATTGTGATGGGAAATGCCTGGAGGAAAGCCTGCCAGCCATGAAAGCAAGGTGATATTGCTGAGTCATGTCTAGGGGGTGGAGCCATCACCATAGCTTCTCCCTCCTTATTTGCCAGCATCTGCAGTTGAACAATAGAGAGGCTGGCCCATCAAACACCTAAGGCACTACAGAATAGGACCCCACCCAGGGTGCCCCTTAAATGCCTGATGCACCAGTCTACAGAATAGGACCCTAGCCAGGGGGCCCCTCTATGTACCTGACACACTGAACAATAGAGAAGGACCCCAAGCAAAGGATCCTCCTAAGTGCCTGAACGGGAAGACCTATGGATGACCCCAAACCTTCCCACCAGCTGTACAAGCTTCAGGTTAAATCCACACAATCAACTAGGCCAGCCAAAGAGGCCTTCTGATTGTCAGCTAAAAGAGGCTTGTAAAAAAAGACGCTGATAGAGCCATAACTCCCGTGGCTAGGGCAGTTCATGTCCCTGCACACTTGGCGTCGCCAGAGTCCCTGCAAGCCAAGCAGCTGTGCAACCTTTACGCTCAACTCTCAATGGGGCAGAGCTGTCACAAGCAAAAAAACTTGCATCTATGATGTTAAACAGAGAAGGCAATGGCACCCCACTCCAGTACTCTTGCTTGGAAAATCCCATGGATGGTGGAGTCTGGTAGGCTGCAGTCCATGGGGTTGCCAAGAGTTGGACACGACCGAGCGGCTTCACTTTCACTTTTCACTTTCATACATTGGAGAAGGAAATGGCAGCCCACTCCAGTGTTCTTGCCTGGAGAATCCCAGGGACAGGGGAGCCTGGTGGGCTGCCATCTATGGGGTCGCACAGAGTCAGACACGACTGAAGTGACTTAGCAGCTTAGCAGCATGATGCTAAAGTTGAAACTTCAGTACTTTGGCCATCTCATGCAAAGAGTTGACTCATTGGAAAAGATTCTGATGCTGGGAGGGATTGGGGGCAGGAGGAGAAGGGGACAACCGAGGATGAGATGGCTGGATGGCATCACTGACTCAATGGGCATGAGTCTGAGTGCACTCCAGGACTTGGTGATGGACAGGGAGGCCTGGCATGCTGCATGCGATTCATGGGGTCACAGAGTCGGACACAACTGAGCGACTGAACTGAACTGATGCACACAGATTGCTTCGGTCATGTCCAGCTTTTTGTGACCCTGTAGACTGTGGCCTGCCAGGCTACTCTGTCAGNCACTCCAGGACTTGGTGATGGACAGGGAGGCCTGGCATGCTGCATGCGATTCATGGGGTCACAGAGTCGGACACAACTGAGCGACTGAACTGAACTGATGCACACAGATTGCTTCGGTCATGTCCAGCTTTTTGTGACCCTGTAGACTGTGGCCTGCCAGGCTACTCTGTCAGGGATGGGGGTTCTCCAGGCAAGAATACTAGAGCACATTGGAAAATAATGTTTGCCATATCCTTCTTGAGCACTATATTTTCTGCTACCCTAGCCACCAGCTGCCTTGTGTGCCTGGTGTGGTCAGAACCCCTGTGACCCAAGCAGATACACCACCTCCACGTCTGGCCCTCACAGGGGCAAACCCAAAGTCTCCAGGGAAGCCTCAGGATCAGACCCCAGTGGATGACCCACATGTAGAGGTGGAAATAAAACCACAATTGAAACCGAGGCAGTGTGGCTAAGAAAAAGACCCAAAACCTTCCCACCAGCTGTACAAACTGCAGATTAAATCCATACAATCAATTAGGCAGACTCTGTCATCTACAGAATACATAGAAAGCTCCCACAAAAGAAAGTTCACAAGTTCTGATAGCTGTGGACATTGGAGGCAAGAACATAGAGGAGTAGGACCAGATTAGAATCTGAGCTGCCCCCACAGCAGGTCCAGAGATCGACACAGTATTGGAGGGCATCCTAGGGAAGTAAGGTGGACTGTGGCTCCCAGTGAGGGAAAGGACTCTGACAGCACTGACTCAAGGAAAATATTTATTATTATTATGTTTTGACTTGTTCTGTAGATTCTTTGGAGTTTTTTTTTCCTCCCCCCCACCCCCACCGTTGTAGTTGTTGATTTTATTGGCACTATGAAATTCAATTAAACTTTTGAGTTTTTTTTTTCCTCCTCATATTTTTTACTGTTGTTATAAACCTCTGCCTCAGTGTCAGGCTTCTGAAGTTCTGTGGAGTTTTCCTTTTAATTTTTTAAACCTATTATTATTTTTTCTAACTGTATTCCTTTGCTTGCTTTTCCTACTGTTGTTTTCTCCTTGTAGTTAATCTTTAACATATATAAATCTTCTTTATCTACCACTATTTAACACTGCATACCTATTCTTTCTTTCTTCCTTTCTCTTCTCTCCTCTCAACATATTTGTTAGTTTTAGTTCCATTGCTTTACTCCCCAGTTGGCACCTTGCTTTAGTTTTGTTTTCCAGTTTGTGCTTTAGTCATCTTTGTTCTGGTAGACATAATTTTTGGTTCCTTTTATTCACTGGTCAATCTATTGTACATTACATTTGTTGGACTGTTTTGATTTTGCTTATGGGTATATATGTATATGTGTATATTCAGTAACACTTTTATTGTTATAAATATTTGCTTCTACTTTGGGCTTTTGCATTTCTATGGAGATTTCCTTTTTTTTTAACCTTTTTTCTTTCTTGTTTTTTTTTTCACTTTTTTATAATTTTAATTTTTAATTCTTTAAACTTATTATATTTTTTCTACGTTTATTCCTTTGTTCCCTTTCCTGCTGTTCTTTCCCCTTGCTATTAATCTTTAATATATATAATGTATTAAGAAGAGGTGGCAAGAATACACAGAACTGTACATAAAAGATCTTCACGACCAAGATAATCACAATGGTGTGATCACTTATTTAGAGCCAGACATCCTGGAATGTGAAGTCAAGTGGGCCTTAGAAAACATCACTACGAACAAAGCTA
>SJYA01012742.1:0-10933 GCA_006410615.1 Neotragus moschatus
AGAGGATCTGTCCCGAAGGGCAGCGCCCGGGACCGCGAGGACAGACGACACTGTACGTAAAACAGCAAACCTGCCAGGAGAGCCGCCTCAGTTCCCCGCGCCCCCCACGCCCGGAATGTAAACTGCCTCGCGGAGCTCGCGCGGTCACCTGTTGAGGGCCGGAGCCACGGCGTCACGCCAGCGCCACCCGCCTCTGTCGGCACGCGCTCCCCGGCTCCAGGGACGGCGCCGCGGCCGGGGCCGCTCTAGCACCCGCGGGCACCGAGGAGTGGGCCGGGCTGGCGCTCAGAGGCCTGGCCTCGGCCGGGCCCGCACCGACGCCCTCACGGCCCTGCGCGCGCCCCGCGCCCCCGCGCGCCTGCGCGCCGTGCCGCCGGGCCGGGTCCGGTCCCGCCGCACCGACGGGCCGGGCCGGGCGTCCTGGGCGGAAGCTGCCGGGCGCTTCCTGCGCGGGGCGGGGGAGGCGAGCGAGGGCCGCGGGGCCGGCGCGGGACCGGGATGCGGGAGCGCGCGCTCGCGGCGCGGGCATCTCGGGGGCGCGGCCGGGGTCGGGACGGCGCTCGGCCTCCGCTAGAGTCCCCGCGGCCTGAACTTGAACCCCGACCCTTACCGTGACCGGAGGAACCCTGCTAAGTCCCTGGGCGCCGCCGGGAACGCTTCGGACTCAGTTTTCTAGAATGGTGTTCACAAGGTGGAAAGCTAGTCTTTTTTTCCTCTCAAATGCCTTGTTGGCTCAGCGTTTGCAGAGCAAAAACTGCCTAGGTTTTTGTCATTAAGTGAGAATCATTTTTAAAAACTACATTTATCCATAGTGTTTTAATTGCAAGAAACAAATTATATTGTTTAACTTAACCCTAAGAAGTGTTCCAAAAGTAAACAGAATGCATTTACACACAACACCCAAGTGACAACCGCAGAGTAGACGCCTGAACTGCAGCCTGCGCCGGGCGGGAGCAGACCTCGTAACAGACCTTGTTGCTGGTCTCACGGTGCAGTCAGTGTGCAGACAGACTGACGTCTTCAACAAACGACTGAAACCCCGCCCCCTTACACGTTTAGTCGAACCTGAGTTCTTGTAAGTCTGCAACTAAAGCGGACCTACTGGACTAACACTGTGCCCACCCTGCAGGGCAGTGAAAGGAAACTGAAGTGAATGGAGAAGACCTGAAGCACGTAACTCCGGGAGGAAATAAAACCCACAGCAGATCCATCGGAGTCCATGCTGCTCGGGTCCCCTTTGTGGTGTTTCTTAGAAGACCTGGTCTCTGCCCTCCACTTAGTTTTAATGACAAGCCACCGTTTTCTAAATGACTAGAGGAGGTTCACCGAGCAGGAGCCTGGAGGCGAAGCCATTGATTTGGTTCTAAAATGTGCTTTAAACTCATGTACACCTGAGACGGAAAATATTATTTAAAATAAAGAGTTTAAGTTAAAAAAAATAAAATAAAATATGCTTTAAATCGAGCTGCGTAAATAACAGCAGTGCTAGGATTCAGGCGTAAAAGGGAGAAAATAAAAGTCACCTTTAGTTTCACCCTCCAGGTTAAACGAGAAGCGGGAAATCCATCTGCCAGCATGCAGGTCACGTGATCTGCTCTAGATTCTAGATTTCCCGGATCCAACAGCTGTCTGGTCTCAAGTTTCTAATCTGCTCCCCACCTGGACATCCAGCCCATGTTCCCAGCCTGATGTGAGCATTTCTGGCAGACGCACAGGTAATCGACCCCACGCTGCCCCTCGCTCATGCAAGCATTAACGCAAAGGAGTGGGGGATTACTGCAGGAATAAACCCAACACCTGCTCTAGGCTGCAAGAAGTGGCACACACACAACTGCAAGCACCACTGTGTGAAAGGGAAGAGCAAGTCTGAGTCCATGTTGAACGGTTTCCTTCCCTTTAACCTCTGCGCTCCGTTGCTCTTGCTACCAAGAATGCTGGGGGCCTCTCAGCCGTCCGGTGGTTAAGACCACACTTCCCCTGCAGGGGGCGCAGGCTCCAGCCCTGGTGACGGAGCTCAGATCCCACACGCCTCCAAGTGCGGACCTGTGGCCCGAAATACACAGCAGAGCCCATTTTCAAGGCTCTGACCTTTAACTGTGTAACACTTTTCTACTCATATACAGAGGAAAAGCTGCAGAACAGAAAGTAACATCTGTTGTGTTGGAGGCTTGTGAAAAGGTGGTGATGTGACTTAAGTGGACAGCTACCAGAGCAAAGGATTTGGACATGAAAAAGTTGCAATCACCACCCACAACCCGCTTCCCTTTTAGTACAAACGCGGCCTGATTTCTAACTCTGCTGGGCACGAGTCCACCATCTTCTTGGTCTGGCTGGCTTTCTAAAGAAAGTCACTATTCCTTCCCCACAAAACTCATCTCTCGATTGCTAGCCTGTCGTGCCAGCAAGCAGTATGAACTCGGACTGGCTAACAATCATGACACGTTATCTGCAAGACCCCTTGCAAAGGACTCCGTCTGTGAAAGCTGAGAACAGCCCCCAAAGGAACCGACAGTGGGGCAGGACAGGCACCGCCAATGCCACCTGGAAATACTCCCAGGAGGAGCTTCCATGTCGAGCTACTAAAAACTGAAGTGAGCTCTTGCTTCTTTCGAGGATCAGCTAACCATCAGCAAAGGAAAAAAGGGGGCATAGCGGGCCCAAGGCTGGAAGAGACTGCAGACAAGCAGAAGGAATGTGAATGGAGGGTGATGTGGCTGGGTCAGCAGACAGGGGCAACCTCTTTCTGAAAACTGAGCCAGAAATCAACCCCCAGAAATGATGTTCCTCGGAAATCCTTTCTTAGGTCAGAGATGGCTATTTTCACAGGATCTGTGTACTTACTAACTTCTGCTGGTCCTAGCCTCTCGTGAGACATAAACATATTTGAAGAATGGAAATGACGTGCTTGCTCCTGCAGACCAGACTGAGAGAGGAGAGTTTTGAGTTTTTATTCTAAATGAGCCACAGTTCAAAGTTCAGGTGCTGTTAAAAAAAAAAACCCTCCACTCCCCTGCCCAGACCCAACACAGAATCAGTTTATTCCGAAGTACTCCAGCCAAACGAAAGCATGACGTACACATGTTTACTTGAATTACTCCTACTGAAGGTCCTTATTTCTGGAGAACAGCCAGGCATCTTGTGATCCACTCCTTCCACTCTTTAAAGGCTTCCACAGGTTTTGGCAAAGTTACCAGCTCCTCACGACTGTGTTTTGGAGTAACTCTAGGAGTGTCGGTGGACTCGGCATCAATCCACTTGACCAGCGCCTGGAAAATCAGAGAAGAGATGCATCTCTGAACAAATCACAGAACAGACTCAGGCACGAGAAAGACCGGACCTCCCAAATCACGTGATCTGCACGGGTGACTGAGGCCGCCCACGAAGATGCTCCACCTGCCAGAGCTGGTTGTGAAGGAGAGACCACGCTCATCAGTGTGCACCGGAACCACGCCCACCGTGTGCACACGGGACAGTCACAGGACGCACGGGACCGGAGATGGGAAGGAATGACACGGGGGTTTGAAGGTGGGAGGACGACTGGTTTCTTAACTTGCCGAGGGTCCACGAGGCACTGCAGTGCGCATGGGGACATGTGCACACCTGAAGTTAAGTGTGCACGCTGGGCTGGCAGGCACGCACACGTGCAGACACCTGGGCTGGCAGGCATGCACACGTGCAGACAGGGACTGCAGCCACCCGTGTGGGTGGCCATACCCATGCAGTACACGGCAGACACTGGCATGTTTGTGGGCACCTGTGAACATGGGACATTCTTGCCTCCTCAACACCATCCCTTCCTCCTAACGAATATCACACTGCTGCCCCACTTTTGGAAAGATAAACCACCTCCACATAGTTCTAGTTTTTAAACATCAACTTTGCGCTTCGGCATTTCACTGTGTTCTGCAAGGCAAGCGCTCTGGCCCTACACAAACAGCAAATGCAGAAACCTCTTCACCAGGTCTCACTGGGGTCCAAGTATCAGGCAAGTCAAAGCTGTTAAGATATTTCTTTGCATTTTTTTTAAACCACAGCATCCTGCTTACCTCTGCACTAACTTCCTCTGATAAATCACCTCCAGAGAAGGGCCTAACAGCAAACGGTCGCTTGCCCCTTAAGTAGCCATGCCCCACTTACTCTGTACCGGTCTCTGAGCCGGAAGCCAACGGCACTCTGCAGCTTGCGTAAGCAGATGGGACAGAGGTCCAGTGGGCGCCGGTCGGCTTCCTCCAGGTGGTTGGAGCCTTGCATCAGGCAGGCGAGCCACTGGCAGTGCCGGAGGCCAAAGATGTGTCCGATCTCGTGGGTCAGAGTCTGCAAGACAGCCACACGGAGGCGCCCACGTCAGCAGCAGCAAGGCGAGCTCACCCAGATGCATATGTGCGGGAACCTGCTCCGCCCGCTCGTTGCCAGGGCCTACTCTCGGGCCCTTCCCCTGCCCGTGTCTCCCGTCCTCCTCGCTGGGCACCACTGCTTCCCGGGCAGGTTCTCCGCCTCCCTCCGAGGACACCACAGATCACCCCTTGGCAGGGCCGGGGTCAGGGGTGGTCCTATGTGCCAGTCTCCCTGCCTCCACCCCCTGGATGCTAGCAGCATCCCCTCCCCAACTGTGACAACTGGAAGTCTACAGACTCGTCCAATTCGCCCTGGGCAGCAAACTCACCCTGGTGGAGGCCACCATTCTAGACGGGGGGACCGCTGAAATTCTGCTCTGTGGCCCTTCCCCCAGATGCCAGGACAGCCGGGGAGAGGAGGGGCTCAGTCTGCATGACAAGCGGTCAAGGCAGGAAGGCACAGCTGAGCCCCACCTCACACCCGCGAGGTCAAGACTCTGCTCCAGCTTCACTGCCAGCCTTCTGCACCCACAGTTCCCCAGGCCATGCGGGGTAGTAATACTTATGGAGTCAGAAAGACACCTGGGTGAATGGACCCTCGAGGCTAAAAGCCATGCTGCTGAGGGTCAGTTGTACTTAGAAACCATCATTCCATCAGGTGTTGTTCTCAACCCCAACACACAGCCCTGGTGAATGCGGAGAAGCCCGTGTCTCCGGCCATGAAGCAGACAGACACGAGGAGACAGGCTTTCCAGAGTGGGGTGGGGAAGGCATCAGGACAGGCAGCAGGACCATCAGCTGCAGGAGGCGACCCCAAGCCCTGGGGAGGGAAGTCTCGAGGAGGGAGCCAGCGAAGACCCAGGGGGAGGCCTGTTGTAGAGGAAGGGAAACCAGGGTGCGGGGTCCCACAGGCTTGGGGGCTGGCTGTGGGGCAGCCTGACTCGATGACTATGAATTCTGGAATTAAACTAACAGTAAGGAGGTGGGCTGCAGAAGGCAATGGCACCCCACTCCAGTACTCTTGCCTGGCAAATCCCATGGATCGGGGAGCCTGGTGGGCTCCAGTCCATGGGGTCGCTAAGAGTCGGACACGACTGAGCGACTTTACTTTCACTGTTCACTTTCATGCAGTGGAGAAGGAAAACCCACTCCAGTGTTCTTGCCTGGAGAATTCCAGGGACAGGGGAGCCTGGTGGGCTGCCGTCTGTGGGGTCGCACAGAGTTGGACACGACTGAAGCGACTTAGCAGCAGCAGCAGCAGCAAGGAGGTGGGCACAGGCAAGGCTGTGTGTTACAGGACAAAGAAACAGGCCCAGGTGCTGTACATGTTACTGTGAGAGTGTCCCCATTTAAACTGTTTGTACTGATAACTTCAGTCAAGCGATATCCACCAAAAGCGTATAAACGACACCAAGCCACTGATAAAATGACCTTCGGGATTGGGGGTATAGAACATTGATGGACTCCGACCTCTTAAAAGGCACTGCTAACGCGTCGCTCGAGCCACCCACCTTGCACGAGCGGAGCAGCAGCACACTGGTGGCCTCAGGAAGGTAATAGTCGTCGAACACCGAGTAGTCGCTGGAAGACTTCCTCTCCAGCTTCTTCACTTTGCCTTTGTAGTGTGAGCTGTAGAAGTCCGTGCCGTACCTGGCAAAGCTGAATATCCCCACACCTGGGGGAAGATGACAGGCCAGCACAGGTGAGAGGAAGGCTCCCTCCTCTGGGGAACTGCCAGTTAAGGGCCCGCCTGAGCACCTGGCCGGGGCATGCCCGCAGTCCCCCGGGCTCAGGGAGGTCTGCCCAACAAGGGACTTCTGCCCCAGGTTCCTGAGAGTCTTCTGCCATCCAACCCGCTCTGCACAACTCAGAGGTCTTGAGGTCAAATCCTTCAGAAAAAGAAAGTTCCAGAGAGTTTGTTTTCTTTTTCCCCTTAAAATAAGTTATTTTCTCAGGAATTCTTTGCCAATCCAGTGGTTTAGACTCTGCACTTTCACTGCTAAGGACTGGGTTCAATCCCTGCTTGAGAAACTAAGATCCTGCAAGCCTCGTGGGGCAGCCAAAAAAAAAAAAACCCACCAATTTTCTTAAATTGCCCCAATCAAGTATTTCAAAAGGAGCAGCAGGGTGTCAGGACCACGGGTGCTCACGCTCTCCCTGGGAAATGGGTGTCTGGGCAGGCATGCCCCTAAGGCGCCTGTCCTTCCCTCTTCCCTCTGCCGCCCCCCAGGACCTTGGAGACCATGCCTGCAGCCCACTTTCAGGCTGAACCTCCGCCGTCCTCCCCTCTGTAAACAGCACAGCTCTTGCTACGGCTGGCGCCAGTGACCAGAACAAGCACGCCTGTGGCTGACTTCCTGTGACACTTCAGTTAGTCTCAGTCATCTCTGTGCATAGGGACAGACACACACACGGTCACGCCGCAGGGCCGACTGCTTTACAGCCTGGCTGGTTTACATGGTCCCTTTCATGCAGGCTTCTCGCTTGGTTGCTAGTTTGAAAGTAATAAAGAACTTTTTTGTTAAGGAAATGAATTCATAGTGAGTCTGTCAAACCTAAATTTGATCCAAAAAGAATGTGCCTCACCCCACCTCCGTATCTGAAATACAGGGAGGAGAACGTTCTAGAAGCTAAGAAAAAACTAAACCTACTCACTTTCAAGTGACTTCCTTGGACCAAACAAAAGCTGGCACGCTTCACTACAATACCTTTCAAACTAAAAGCTGCTCAGTCCTGTCTGACTCGTTGTGACCCCATGGACAGTCCATGGCATTCTCTAGGCCAGAATACTAGAGTGGGTAGCCGTTCCTTCTCCAGGGGATCTTCCCAACCTAGGGATCGAACCCAAGTCTCCTGCATTGCAGGCAGATTCTTAACCAACTGAGCCACCAGGGAAGCCCATAATACTTTGAGCAAGAGTAATTTTTTTTCTAATAATCCTACAAATCCATTATTTCCTTGAATAATTAAATATCTCAGTCTTAAAATACCGATCTTTACAAACCTGCCGAGAACAAAGTCGCCTGCAGTAAGGAGAGCCCTTGCCGCAGGGCAAACCCACCTTGCTCCCTCATTACGTCACTCATGGCATGCAGAATTTAAGAAACTTATTGGGGGAAAGAAAAGCAGCAGAAACACTTGGGGAGAATGCTTCCTGACCTCCTCAAATGCATAAATTGGTTAACAATATCTAGATAAAATATTGTTTAAAATTTTTTAATGGTTCTGTTTCTCTCAGGTTAATAATCAAGGATTTGCTTCATAGAACTTTTTGGTTCACTTCTTTTTCTGATGGAAGGCTCGTACAAAAAGCATCAGCACGACAGCACTGACCCAGGCCTGAGAGCACTAGCGGGTCATGGCGGGCAGGTGGGCATGGGTACTCGCCCGTGCTCAGTCGCTCAATCGTGTCCGACTCTGCAGCTCCGCAGACTGCAGCCCGCCAGGCTCCTCTGTCCATGGGATTGTTCAGGCAAGAAAACTGGAGTGGCTTGCCCTTTCCTCCTCCAGGGGATCTTCCCAACCCAGGGACCTAACCTGCAGCTCTTGCGTCTCCTGCACTGGCAGGGGGACTCTTTACCGCTAGTGTCACCTGGGAAGCCCCGTGGCTTAGTGGGTGTAGGGCTGAAGGACTATAAAGACTACAAACGGAGAACGAGAATGAAGGAAAGGTAGAAAAAGAGGCCCCGCAGCACCCTGGGCCCCAGGTCTGATGATTGGGGAAGAGGGGGAATCTGACAGGGAGAAGCTCTTGGTAGCGAGAGCTCACCATCCTGCCACCCTGGGGCTCACACACTCCAGACTGACAGTCCGTCTGTGAACCCTGAACTCACACAGCCCAGCCCCTGCTATCTGCTCCTGTCCCCAGAATGCCAGCGGGCAACCATGCCCCTCAGGTCAGTGGACTTCTCCCCTTCGAACCTGTCTTAGATCTTGAGGGATGTAGGCAGAAAAACAAGTGCAGAAATGGAAGGGTGGGAGAAGTGGAGAGAAGGCAAAAAAAAAAAAAAAACCAAATAGGCAAAAATACGACTTCCTTATAGAGCCTTTTCCTCCCCGGTGTTAAAATGCGGGGTTCCCCGTGAGTGACAGTTAGGCTTATTTCAAGTCAAAGACTGAAACCGACCATAAATAACAAAACGTCTCTTCTGAGACACAGGATGTGAAGCGCACACTTACAAATCAGTGCACAGCGACCTCATCTAATGAGACAACGACGGAAAGAGCTGAAAAACAATCAGCGACATTTCTGCTTCCATTGATGACAGTTCAAACACCCTTATTTAATTCACCTTGTCACTGAACTACCTACATTCGCCATCTGTTGCACTGAATGTCTACATATGTGCCAACCATAAGTACACACTTTTTATGGATCAGCACTTTCATGTAAATTACCTCAAAACAACAGAGTGAAACAGGTATTATTAGCTCCAAGGTGGTGCAGGCAGTGAATGGCAGAGCTGGGCGGAGGGAAATGGACCCAGATCATCAGGGCCTATCCAGAGCATCCTTTCCACTGCGGCAGGATGCGCCACCAGAAATGCTACAAGGCCTTCACATCTAAACCGTAACTGGAAGGGGAAAAAAACCTGTAATTGGTTGGAATTTTTTCTCTCTTTCGAAATCTTCACAAAGAGTCTCAAGCTGAGCAAGTTTCTACCAACAATGTCAAAAAGGAATACCCTCTGTCAAAGAGGCCTGTCCAAAGACGAAATTCCAGGAGTCTCTTGGGTAAAGATCGATCATTGTTATGCCCACAACACAAAAGGCATCTTCTGGTTTCTTCTTTTTTAAGAATGTCAGGATCTGCCCTATTAAAAAAAAAAAGTACGTTTAAGATACATGTATGTGTGTGTGTGTGTGTACATGTACTTATATACTTTACTCAATTCAAGCTGTAAGGCTGCCCAGCTCACCTGCATGAATCTGAAGGTTCCGTGTGCTATCGTTGATTCTAAAGGAACATCTGGTTGCAGAGACAGGAATCGGCTCTAGGAGTTTGACTGTCAACCCGTAGAAGAAGCCTTCACAGTAGCCCTTGAGCCATTTCAAATATTCTTCACTGATACTTCTGGTGTTTCCCAGCAATCCTATGACAGACACAGAAGAAAATTTAAAGAGAGATTTTGAGATGATCACAACAGTCTTTACTTCAATCTACAGTTATAAATGTGGAATTAGGAACAAACCAACTCTAAATTCTCAATAGTTACCGTTCACTAAGGTGAACATGGATTAGAGAGAAAACCTGACTCCCTGGTGGCTCAATGGTAAGGAACCCGCCTGCCAACGCAGGAGACACAGGCTGGATCCCTGGTCTGGGAAGATCCCCCAGGCGTGGGAACAACTAAGTCCATGTGCCACAACTCCTGAGCCTCTGCTCGACAGCTCGGGAGCAGAGACTACAAGCCCATGTGTTGCAACTACCGAGGCTCGCATGCCCTAGAGCCTGTGTTCTCCAACAGGGCGCCACAATGAGAAACCTGTGCACCGCAACTAGAGAGCGGGCCCTGCTTGCCCCAGCTAGAGAAAGCCAATGTGCAGCTACGAAGAACCAACACCATCAATAAATANCTACAAGCCCATGTGTTGCAACTACCGAGGCTCGCATGCCCTAGAGCCTGTGTTCTCCAACAGGGCGCCACAATGAGAAACCTGTGCACCGCAACTAGAGAGCGGGCCCTGCTTGCCCCAGCTAGAGAAAGCCAATGTGCAGCTACGAAGAACCAACACCATCAATAAATAAATAAAATTAAAAAAAAAACAAAACCTTCTCTTTCAAGGCAGTTTGGTTACCAAACTTCCATTGTGGGACGAATGTCAAAAATGATTATAAAAACTGCCCTCTTGAATGAGATGGACCAGGCAAACTGTCCACAGCAATAGCACCATTACAAAACCAAACCCAACCCAGCGTATTGGCAAGACGCACCAATGCACTGGATGTAAATCGTCTGCTTCCCTGGAGAAGGGCTCTTTCTGTGAAGATCACTGAAAAACTCTTCAAAGTCTTGGGGAGCCTCAGGATGGGAGATTATCCAGTCCGATGGTGAATGCAAAGTAATGGGTCCAAAGAGATCGCTGCCTGGCCGGAAGGCCTCGTTCAGCAAGCGCTGCTCCTTGGGGTCCAACTGCTCATACTGCTTCACAAGCTCTGGGTTCTTTGAGATGAGGGCTGTCTTCAGGGTGTGTTCAGAGTGACGTACTGTTTGCATCTGCCAGAAGGACACATGTGGTCACACAGAACATGCATATCCAAACTGGGGTCTTTACAGACATCACTTATTTGCCCCTAGAATGGAATGACTGATTGCTAATGCCTGGGCGTCATCACCAGAGGTCTGCCTGCTTCCACCGTTTATAACCAGTTGCTCAGGGGGACGTCCCTGGTGGTCCAGTGGTTAAGCATCTGACTTGCAACGCAGGAGATGCAGGTTGCATACCGAGTCAAGCATAAGATCCCACATGCCTCAGAGCAACTAAGCCTGTGAGCCACAGCTAGAGTCTATGAGGCCCAATGAAGGATCTCACAGGGCGCAAGGAAGATATTGTGTGATGTAACGAGAACCCAACGGCAGCCAAATTAAAAAAAAAAA
>SJYA01012743.1:0-20217 GCA_006410615.1 Neotragus moschatus
AGCAAACAGTGGGATACGACTGAGTGGCTGAACTGAACTGAACTGAATAGACTATTATCATGCAAGTAATTTATGTGATAACAATAATTCGTTGCTAATAATTTACAAATAACTATTTCAATCTTAATGCATACTTAAAATCTTTCATCAGACCGTTTCTGCAACACACAGTCTTCAGGACTTCTAGGAATTCACTGCTGTGACACACTCTTAAACAGATTTCCCTGTCACAGACACAGTTGTAATAAACACTGATGAAATCCTGAAGAATGTTGATATATTGAAATGTGCTTTGAGAACCACATTTTTTATTTCAAACTTTATTGAAGATCTTTCCAAACTCTGTGTTAACCACAGAATTGGTGACAACTTGATGGATGTTGTGCCCTTATAAAAGTTTCTTTATGGAGTTATTAGAAATCCTCCCCTCTTGGTATGTCTTGTGCTTTTGTGGTTCTCACTTTAATGCAAAGAGTGATTTTGAGGGACAGGTAACTTCGTGATCAGATCTGGACTCAGCAAAGGTTGAATATGAAGCAGTAGCCATTAAAGTGAACTTCACTCCTTGTTTTTAATTAGAATGAACTCAGGCACTCTGCCACTGTGAATTTACATCTGGTAGGTTTTAGGGAAGATTGAGACACTTTGAGGGAGATCCATAAACATTTTCCATGCTGAATATTGAATTATTAGTTTATCTTTACTTTTTCAGGTACAAGCTTCAATAGAGAAGCGAATTTTTGGCAAAATTGCCAAAATCCCTCTGGGATTCGAAACCTCCTGTAGGAGCTCTGTATACGCCCAAAGACTAGGAGTTTAGCAAAGCTGTACTGGGAAAAAAAAACAAACAAAAAAACAAACAAAACAAAACAGTAAAAAAGGTGTGTTAAAAGTCACGCATCTCCCATCACCCTGGAGCTCCTGTGATTCCACAAACAAGTCCATCAGGGTCCTCTCATCAGGGTCCTCTTTCTGCCTTTGTACTTAGGGAGCCTTTTTTTTTTTTTTTTTACATAGAATACTCTTTTGCACTTAAACTTTCATGTACATTTCTGTTGGAATGCCACATTTTGAGAGTCTACATTCTTGAGTAAATAAATGTAAAAACTTACACGATTTAAACTGTCTTGTTAAAATCTATTATCTGACGTTTCCATTGCATGGAGAAAGACTGACCATAATCACCAAGCTGTATCACTTTGCCAACAAACGTGTGTATTGTCAAAGCTATCGTTTTTCCAGTGGTCATGTACAGATGTGAGAGTTGGTCCATGAAAAAGGCTGAGTGACAAAGAATTGATGCTTGTGAGCTGTGGCGCTGGAGAAGATTCTTCAGAGTCCCTCGTATAGCAAGGAAATCAAACCAGTCAGTCCTAAAGGAAGTCACCCCTAAATATTCATTGGAAGGACTGATGCCGAAGCTGATGCTCCAATACTTTGCCACCTAATGTGAAGAACTGACTCACTGGGAAAGACCCCGATGCTGGGAAAGATTGAAGACAAAAGGAGAAGGGGGAAGCAGAGGTTGAGACCGTTAGGTAGCGTCACCTACTCAACGGACATGAATCTGAGCAAACTCTGGGAGACAGTGAAGGACAGGGGAGCCTGGCGCACTGCAGTCCATGGGGCCTCAGAGTCAGATGTGACTTAGCGACTGAACAGCAGCAACAAAGTCACATGCGCTGTGGAGTAACTGACTGCCCTGTCTGCGTCCGGCAAGGACTGTGGGCACCTTCCTGAGCATCGCCCTGCTGGATGGGCTTTGCTGCATCGAGTCCCTCTTGAGTGCATGTACCAGACGCATCTGCTCATCACACTGAATGAGCATCCCAGCAGTTTTCACACAGTTCATCAGGTTAGCAGATTAGCCATGCATGACGCCCTCCCCACCCCCACCACCAGACATCTGGGATTCCCCCTGATTGAAGAATTCTTCATGCAAGTTCAGAACTACATTCGGCTGAATTGTCTCCAGGCCAAGGTATCAGTATTCGATGCTTCCAGCCTCAGAGGTGTCTATTAGGACCCTGGTCAAGAGCAAAGAGAGGTATGTCTACGGCAAGCAGTAAGTTCAATCACTAGCCAGACACAAAGCTTCTCATACAGCCGATCATGTTACTTACAGCAGGCATAGTCATCCAGCCGTTCATTTATTTTTTAAAAAATCATTGAAATATAGTTGATTTGCAGTGTTGTGTTAGTTTTGGTGTTCATCAAGGTGAATGTAGATTCTTTTTCATTATAGGCTATTAAAAGATATTAACTATAGCTCCCTGTACTATACAGTAAGTCCTTGTTTATTTATTTCATATATATATATATATATATATATATACACTGTATATATTTAACCCCAAACTCCTAACTTATCTCTCCCCTTTCCCTTTTGGGAAGCATAAGTTTGTTTTCTCTGTCTGTGAGGCTGATTTTGTTTTGTAAATAATTTGATTTGTATAAAAACTAAAAATAAAGTCATATGATCCAGCAATCCCATTTATGGGCATATATCTGCAGAAAATTCCAATTAAAAAACATACATGCACCCTAATGTTTATTTACATATAGCCAAGATTATTTACAATAGCCAAGACACGGAAGCAACCCAAATGTCCATCAACAGAGGAATGAACAAAGGTACATATATATGATGGAATATTACGCCGCCATAAGAAGGGAATGGAATAATATCACTTTTGGCAGCATGGATGGACCTAGATTGTCATACTGAGTGAAGTTAGATAGAAAAGAACAAATATCATATGATACCAGTCGTTCATGTACTCACTGCCTCAACAAACATTTACGTTAAGTCTGTTATGCTTGGGTCAGACACATGGACAGTATACACCAGCCCTGATTTCTAGAAACCTGCAGTCCACTGGGGAGAAACTCTACCATCACACAAGTAATGCTTCAACAACTGTTACAGTACGTGCTACAGAAGAGTGTACACCGTCTTAGGAAACTGTTAACAGGGTCCTTAAGGAGGACTGGAGGCTCAGGATCACCTGTCTGAGGAACTCTCACTTTCAAGGAGATTTGAGAGCCACACCAAGCTTGCTTTGCTTTTCTGCTATAGCTACATCTTGGCCTCATAAATTTACTGTTTGCTCATCTCTTTCACCTGCTGCTTACTCTCTGTCCCCTGCCTGAAGTGCCATGTGTGGGTACTGTGTCTGTCTTGACGTCAGCCAGGCTGCTCTGAGATCTGTGAGACAGTCACACGACTTTTAGGAATATCTGAATTACATTTTTTTAATCAATGGAAATGATGAAATGAAGCAAAAGTTAAAAAATAATTGGGAATCATTAGTATAAAGTCAGAACACTGGCAGAGCAAGCGATGAAAATTTAAAACATACTAGGACTTCCAAAGAGAGAGAGAAAAGTAACAAATGGAAAAAAAAAAATAGTATAAAACGCCTAAGTTGACCAAAAGAAACTTTCGTTCTGTTTAAGAAGTAATTCTGATTACCATAAAATATTAGTGAGGAAATACACTTATGCATGTTCTGAAGAGAACCCTATGCTCCACTGAAAAAGATAAAACCTCAAGTCTGTCTTCCTGCTGTTTATTAAACAAATAATTTATTGCAAAATAAAGAAGATTCAAGTACTGTCAGGCATATCATGTACTAAATCACTCAGTTATGTCTCAATCTTTGTGACTACATAGAGGTTCTTAAAAGTAATGATGCATTCTCAAAAATCTAAACACCAAACTATCAGAAAACCAAAGGCTGCTGCTGCTAAGTCGCTTCAGTCGTGTCCGACTCTGTGCGACCCCATAGATGGAAGCCCACCAGGCTCCCCGATCCCTGGGATTCTCCAGGCTAGAATACTGGAGTGGGTTGCCATTTCCTTCTCCAGTACATGAAAATGAAAAGTGAAAGGGAAGTTGCTCAGTCGTGTCCGACTCTTAGCGACCCCATGGACTGCAGCCCACCAGGCTCTGCCGTCCATGGAATTTCCAGGCAAGAGTACTGGAGTGGAGTGCCATCGCCTTCTCCGACAGTATTAATATAACTGTGATGTTGGAAGGAGAGTGTATAAGCACCCTGAAAGTTTTATCTAAGTAAAGGGTAAGTGGACGAAGAAAACGGCTCACTGTGCGAGCATAGTTACTGTTTCTTACGCCTCATGGAGAAATATCAGCTGAGGTTTACTCTTAGAGGAGCGGGCTGTTCAGTATCAGAGGGAAAGTCATAATGATGTTTCCCAGTAGCTGTGTAGCAAAGGGGAGCAAGGACAGAACTCAAAACCCACTAGAAAAAAAAAAGTGGGGGAAGATTAGGAAAGAAAGGCACAATGTGTGTAAAACAGATGCTGGGAATTAAACTAAACACAATAAAATGCGAATGTTACAGCCTTATAAAATTACATATGGTGTCATTTTGGATCTTAAAAATTAAGCTAAACTAGCAAAAATAATGGTACTGTATTCCCAAAGAGGCCTTCCCTAGCAGCTCAGATGGTAAAGCATCTGCCTGCGATGCACGAGACCTGGGTTCAACCCCTGCGTGGGGAAGAACCCCTGGAGAAGGGAAGGGCAACCCACTCCAGTATTCTTGCCTGGAGAATCCCATGGACAGAAGAGACAGGTCGGTCACAGTTCATGGGGTCGCAAAGAGTTGGACACGACTGAGCAAAACACGCAAACACATACATTTCCAAAGAAAGTGAGAATGAGAAGGAGGAAGAGGAGATGGAGGATGTGGAGGAGTGGAAAAGAAAGAACTGGAAACGGTGACGAAGAAAATGTGAAACAGACGGAAACATAGTGTTTTATATACACATAAACATATAATTTAGCAATAATGACTGCATAAAAGTGTGACAAACTTTTTCAGTGTGAAACACATATCACAAGTTAATCATTCATTGATATGTGGACAATACACCAGACTCAGTAAAAGATACATTAGTATAGTTGAAGATGGTTCAATAGAAAATTTTAAAATTAAAATTTAGAGATAAAAATTAAGTAAAAGGCTAAAGAATGTAAAAGAGATGGGGAGTACGAGCAAGTATTAACCAGTGTGCATCTAAGTTCTCAGAAGAAAGAGGATGGAAAACAAACCACATTTGAAAACAAAGAAACCTAAACCCTTTCTAAATTATGTGAAAGATATCAACCCACAGAGTCAAGAAATTCAGTGGAACCCAGGTGAATGAATAGAAGGCAGATCTCATTGAGGCATTCAAAAGTTAAACAAAACAGAAATATAATGTATACATAATGATGCTATCCTTCAAGAAAACAATAATAAGAAGGACAGATGATTTCTGAACAGAGATAATGGAACCCAGAAGATAGGAGGACAACGTTGTTAAAATAGTGAAGGCAAAGAAATGGAAAACAGCCAAATAATTATTCTATATCCAGCAGATTTCCTTCATAACTCCAAGAACGATGAAAATGTCTCAGGAAAACTGGCTGCATACCTGCGCTGTTAGAAGTGCTAAAGGACGTTCCTCAGGCCGAAGGCCAATGATCCAGACTGAAACACAGAGGAGGCCTGGGCATCCCCAGAAAGACGCTGACCCTGTTGGCTTGGTTGTTACACTGGTGTGGTTATGGCAGGGATAGCATGACATGCCTGGGAAAGAGTGGCAATGTTTCCTCCTGTTCATGTCTGATTTATTATACTCATGAAGCAGATTTATCTTGAATTAAAATCAGGGATACATTTGAAAAGTATTCTTTAAATTTTTCCAGGGAGTAGCCATAAAAAAAGAATGATAGAATTGAAAAGTTATTTCATAAGTGCTGTTTAAAGTGTGGATTGGAGACAGTGTTGACAGATTGTTGATAAAATCTTTGAAAGAGAAAATCACTTAGTCTTGTCCGACTCTTTGTGACCCCTTGGACTACAGAGTCCATGGAATTCTCCAGGCCAGAATACTGGAGTGGGTAGCCTTTCCTTTCTCCATGAGATTTTCCCAACCGAGGGATCGAACCCAGGTTTCCCGCTTTGCAGGTGGATTCTTTACCAGTTGAGCCACAAGGAAAGCCCAAGAATACTGAAGTGGGTAGCCTATCCCTTCTCCAGCAGATCTTCCTGACCCAGGAATTGAACCGGGGTCTCCTACATTGCAGATGGATTCTCTACCAACTGAGCCACTGAACAAAAGCAACAGAGGGCTTACCGATGGGCCTCTGATCAGATAGGACTACTGTCCTTATAAGAAGAGACACCAGACGTTCTCTATCTCTTTCTGGCTTTCTCTGAACCCCAAGGAAAGACCACGTGAGACACAGTGAGAGTGGGGGTGACTTCTGTAAGCCAGGAAGATAGTTCTCACCAGAAACCAAGCAACTAGAGCCTTGATCTTGGACACCTAGCCTCCAGAACTGTGAGGAAAAGCAAACCTCTGTGGTTTAGGCCACTCAGTGCATGGTATTTGTTGTGCCAGCCGAAACAGACTAGTACCCGGGGCATTTGTCTACTGCTTCCTCCCTCAAATGAAGTCTACACAAGGATGATAATGAGCTATTATCATCCTAACTCACTGGTCAGCATGAATATTACACAACTCCTGCTGTGGTTCAGCATCTATAATTCAACACCACCCATGTTTTGTCCTATAAAAACAACACTTCACTTTAAGCATTTACCTGTAATTTTCAGTTCACGGGATTACAGGAACTGAAGAGCAAATTAATGGACCCCAAGAGGAAGGAGAAACAAATTAAAAATGTGGCTCTTTCAGTAGGATATCAAGCAAAGCCTCTTTGACATTTAGTGGTTTTTGTTTCTTAAAGGTTCTGCTATATATAGATATATATATTTAAATAGAAATGACTAATGGGAAATAACAAATGTAAAGCTTGTCCTAGACTCTGACAACTCACATGGAAAAAGCAATTTTAAGCTCAATTAGGTACATTTAAATATAATCTGGGTTTTGAAAGCTAAAGATCATCCCTCAAAAAAAGGAAGCAAGAGCTTTGGTAAGAACGTACAGTAAAAGACCTTGTTTTGAAAAGATACATGTGTTTGTGTGTATTTACACAGGAAATGTCCCAGATGATTAGTTATAACATTTAAAAATCAGTGATGGTGTCTGAATGATGAGGAAATGACTATTCAATTGTGCTTATTATATTTTTTAGTTCTACAGTTTCTATAAAGACAAATGCTGTTGGTAATCAACTCCTTTGAGGAACATGTTCTATCTATTCAGCTCACTCTAGTCGCTCAGTTGTGTCCGACTCATTGTGACCCCATGGACTGCAGCATGCAAGGCTTCCCTGCCATCACCAACTCCCAGAGCTCGCTCAAACTGATGTCCATTGAGTCGGTGACACCATCCAACCATTTCATTCTCTGTCATCCCCTTCTCCTTTCTTCAATCTTTCCAGCATCAGGGACTTTTCCCATGAGTCAACTCTTCGCATCAGGTGGCCAAAGTATTGTAGCTTCAGCTTCAGCATCAGTCCTTCCAATGAATATTCAGGACTGATTTCCTTTAGGATGGACTGGTTGGATCTCCTTGCAGTCCAAGGGACTCTCAAGAGTCCTCTCCAACACCACCGTTAAAGAGCATCAATTCTTCGGTGCTCAGCTTTCTTTATGGTCCAACTCTCACATGTATCTCTCAGTAGCTGCCAGCTATTGACCTCTCTTCATTTCACTAAAAAACATGATCCCTAAATTATTGTGTTTCTCTTGATTCTTGCTTGTGGCATATTCTTTGATGAATTCAACATTTGTGACAATGGGCTCAGAATTCTGTAAGCTTCTCTTCTTCTGTCTCACTTTAGCCACTCCGTCTAAGCGTTGCATGCATGACGTTGTCAATCTCAATAAGAACACAGGCTCTGAAACTCTGATTCAGCAATCCCGTTCTACTTAGGCATCTTCCTCGTCACACTGAGGGCGTTTCCTGTGAATGAGATCTCCTTTTGTTGGCCCAGCCTCTTTGTCCCACTGTCGCCCTCCATCCTGTCTTCAGCTCTCTTCACTAGCTATCACTCTCTGGGACATGCCACTGTTACATCCTCTTAAAAACACCTTAGTCTCCTTGACGCTTCCTTTTTTTTTTTTTTGGTCACACTCATCTGTAGAAAGCCAAAGCCTCAAAACCCCAGCTAGTCTCCAAGTTCAGAAGCAGTGAAGCATGCCCAGAGAGAAATGCTTACCTGAGCTCACTGCTCTTACCTTAATGTCATGGCACGGATCTCAAAGGAACTCTCAGATCTCTTCCAATTTTGATTATCCTTCAGTTTCTTCCTACTTTTCCAAACCACAAGTTCCCACCTTCTCTGCATCTGAAAGTATCTGACTCTCAGCTGATGACCTTTCTTTACTTGCCCTTGGGAATGTAAGTGCACCCAGGCTGACTTCTCTTACTGTTCCATGACCCGCGTCCTGCAGTCACTCCACCCTCTGACTTTCTAGGATGGATGGTATTTCTTTGTGCGCATCCATGTAACCCCCAACAAGGCAAACAGTGCTTCTGGTCACCTTTAGAGTGAAATCCAGGCCCCTCAGCAGGGTTCCCTCCTGTCTCTTTCTTATCCTGTGTGCAGCTTGTTCACCAGGCTCTACTCACATCAGCACCAGCATGTCTTTCGTCTTTGTCTTGGGGCCTTTGTGTTGGCTGATCCACCAACAGGAAAACTCAACTACATGTCCAGGCAAGGTTGTTTCCTTTTCAGATCCTGCAAGACACATCTTCAGGGTCACCATCTCAGAAAGACTTTCCTTAATATCGCAGATAGGAATGGCGCTTCTGGGGACTTTCTCTCGCATGTTTCTTCTCTCTGTTTTCTTTCTTCCCTTTCCTCCCTCTCTCCCTTTCTTCCTCCCTCCTTTCCTCCTTTCCTCCCTTCCTTGTGGGATGCAAACACAGTCGCTGTGTCTTTATTAGAACTGAGAGTGATGTGATGGGAGACACTGGAATGTGTCTCCATGACAGATCTCCCAGAAAACCGCATACTAAGCGCTGTGGGAGCAACGCCACCTCATACACCTTCATCAGAATGGAAAGTTGTTTTTGACCTCTTAATTCATTTTGTTGGAAAAACAAGTCTTATTATTAAATTGAAATTCATTTATTATTAAATTTTTTTAAAAAAGTATTAAATTAAGTGCAACTATGACTTTAAAACTAGATTCTAAATTCAGTCTCATATTTATTTTTGTGATTCAACAAGATGTGTGCTGACCACATGCATGGACTCTGCTATGCGTCTATAACTCCAAAAGAAACAGGAAGATTTCTTTGAAGTCCCTTTATGCAATTCCTCCGTTAGTCAGGAGTCCATGTTTGGTACACACTTAATTGCATACCTTAGACCCTGCTTGGTGTGTTTGAAGCAGTGGTTGCTGGAATAACCTGGTAGAGGATGTCTCTGGAGAACGGGAGAAAGCGGAACGCAAGGCTGCCATGTGGAGTTCAAATCTCGTCTCTGCTCTCTTGCTTCCCAGGACACTAAGTGAAGAGAAGTGGGGACTCGGAAGGCTGCTGCCCGGGGACACTGACGATTCAGGTACACCACAAGACGCAAGGGCAGGCACCCTCCTGCAGCCTCTGAGGAAAACAATCCGTTCCTAGAAGTCAAACCGACAGTTATATTTTCTGACTCTGATCTCAAGTAGGTGAATTAACCTCTTGGTAATAAGACTGTTCCTGTAAAGCAAAGTGTCTTTGGTACCTTACTTTCTTTGCCTAATCACTCCTTCCTGCTGCACAAGATTCTCATTACCAGAGGTGAAAGTCAAATTGTTTCCGACTCTTTCTGACCCCCTGGACTATACAATCCATGGAATTCTCCAGGCCAGAATACTGGAGTAGGTAGCCCTTCTCCAGGGGATCTTCCCAACCCAGGGATCAAACCCAGGTCTCCCACATTGCAGGCGGATTCTTTACCAGCTGAGCCACCAGGAAAGACCAAGAATAATGGAGTAGGTAGCCTTTCCCTTCTGCAGGGGATCTTCCCAACCCAGGGACTGAACCCAGGTCTCCTACACTGCAGGAGGATTCTTTATCAGCTGAGCCACCAGGGAAGCCTTATTCCCAGAGAGTCCATCTTACTCATTCAGTTTTGGAAACTTTTCGGCATTCAACTAGTGACATGGATAGACAGAGTGGGTGCTTAAAAATATAGCAGATACTGTATTTTTTATGAGAGAAATGGAGGGAAAAGGGGGAGGAAACAGGAGAATGAAAGGGAGTGAGAAAAAAAGAGAGAAAAATGATGGTCATTCCCTAATTACAAAGAGGGACTTCTGGGATATTCTTTCCTTTTTGGTTTTCTTCTTTTCAGTTTGGTTGCTTTACGATATTATATAAGCCATAGGTGCGCCATGTTATTTTACACACAGCAGTTGGGCTTCTTAGTCTCCTCCCCTGTCATCTCTCTCTTCCTGCCCCACTGGTAACAATTTCTTCTCCGTATCTGTGAGTCTGCTTCTTTCTTTGTTATAAAAGCTATGGAAAGCAGTACACATGTTCGTGCCATCCTTGCACAGGGGTCATGCTAACCTCTGTATAATTCCAGTTTTAGGGCAGAGGCGAGCATCGAAATATTCTTAATACTCATTGAACCTAAAGCCCAGTTATTCCTCTTCATTAAATGACTTATTTAAACACCTTTAACCACAATGGGGCCTATATACAGTAAAGCACCTCAAAATGTATGAAGAAATAAATTCCAGTTTCGTGAACTGAACTCTTACTAAACAAAGTATAAAGATGGGCAATTCATAAGCAACAATTTTTTTCTTTCCACTAACACAGCAAAATAAAAGGCTATTTTTGAAATGCCTATATTAATTTTGATGTATGTAACAATTTGCAAGTGCTTGTATCATTATTATGATCAGCAGTTTATTTTTAGCAGTTCTTATGTCACCTGAGTATAGCTACCACAGTTACTAACTATTTTAAAAGTTTTCCTCATTTTTATGGCCAGTTCCAAATTTGTCAGGAGCAAAGAAAAACATAGTCTCAAGTGTGACTTACTTCCCAACCTACAGAAATCTGTGATAAGGAAGGGTTTTCTTTGATCCAACAGGCATGGCATTTTGATGCCGTGAAAGTGCTCACCTAGTGTGGGCCCTGCATGTCCCTGAGTTCATCAGGGCCAACTTCCTGCAGAAGCGGGTTCAGAGTCTGAGACACGCACAGCACCTGGAAAGTCGCTAATAATATGCTCACTCCTAAGCCGAGTGGAAGAAACTCCCATGTAAAGTATAATAGGGTCTTTTTTGCTCTCCATTGGTATGGATTTAAAAACCTTTAAAAATATTATAGGAAAATAAAAGCAAAACAAAACAAAACAAAACAAAAACGGGTGCTATATCCCTTACCACGTGCCTTAGAGAGGATTTTCCACGCGCTCGTCTCCAGAAGGTCGTCTCTGCGACGTGCAGGCCGGGCTGTCATTCGGTCTCCTTTTGCATTCATATTTAACTTCTTTCATTCTGTGGCCTTTATTAGCTGAACTCCTGGAGCTTGTAGCACATTTTAAACAGCAACACTGGGAGGATGTAAATGCAGAATAATGTATCAGGACTCAAATTTGCATGGTCAAATGTCAANAAAGACCAAGAATAATGGAGTAGGTAGCCTTTCCCTTCTGCAGGGGATCTTCCCAACCCAGGGACTGAACCCAGGTCTCCTACACTGCAGGAGGATTCTTTATCAGCTGAGCCACCAGGGAAGCCTTATTCCCAGAGAGTCCATCTTACTCATTCAGTTTTGGAAACTTTTCGGCATTCAACTAGTGACATGGATAGACAGAGTGGGTGCTTAAAAATATAGCAGATACTGTATTTTTTATGAGAGAAATGGAGGGAAAAGGGGGAGGAAACAGGAGAATGAAAGGGAGTGAGAAAAAAAGAGAGAAAAATGATGGTCATTCCCTAATTACAAAGAGGGACTTCTGGGATATTCTTTCCTTTTTGGTTTTCTTCTTTTCAGTTTGGTTGCTTTACGATATTATATAAGCCATAGGTGCGCCATGTTATTTTACACACAGCAGTTGGGCTTCTTAGTCTCCTCCCCTGTCATCTCTCTCTTCCTGCCCCACTGGTAACAATTTCTTCTCCGTATCTGTGAGTCTGCTTCTTTCTTTGTTATAAAAGCTATGGAAAGCAGTACACATGTTCGTGCCATCCTTGCACAGGGGTCATGCTAACCTCTGTATAATTCCAGTTTTAGGGCAGAGGCGAGCATCGAAATATTCTTAATACTCATTGAACCTAAAGCCCAGTTATTCCTCTTCATTAAATGACTTATTTAAACACCTTTAACCACAATGGGGCCTATATACAGTAAAGCACCTCAAAATGTATGAAGAAATAAATTCCAGTTTCGTGAACTGAACTCTTACTAAACAAAGTATAAAGATGGGCAATTCATAAGCAACAATTTTTTTCTTTCCACTAACACAGCAAAATAAAAGGCTATTTTTGAAATGCCTATATTAATTTTGATGTATGTAACAATTTGCAAGTGCTTGTATCATTATTATGATCAGCAGTTTATTTTTAGCAGTTCTTATGTCACCTGAGTATAGCTACCACAGTTACTAACTATTTTAAAAGTTTTCCTCATTTTTATGGCCAGTTCCAAATTTGTCAGGAGCAAAGAAAAACATAGTCTCAAGTGTGACTTACTTCCCAACCTACAGAAATCTGTGATAAGGAAGGGTTTTCTTTGATCCAACAGGCATGGCATTTTGATGCCGTGAAAGTGCTCACCTAGTGTGGGCCCTGCATGTCCCTGAGTTCATCAGGGCCAACTTCCTGCAGAAGCGGGTTCAGAGTCTGAGACACGCACAGCACCTGGAAAGTCGCTAATAATATGCTCACTCCTAAGCCGAGTGGAAGAAACTCCCATGTAAAGTATAATAGGGTCTTTTTTGCTCTCCATTGGTATGGATTTAAAAACCTTTAAAAATATTATAGGAAAATAAAAGCAAAACAAAACAAAACAAAACAAAAACGGGTGCTATATCCCTTACCACGTGCCTTAGAGAGGATTTTCCACGCGCTCGTCTCCAGAAGGTCGTCTC
The DNA here is from genome assembly GCA_006410615.1 of Neotragus moschatus. Classification (NCBI taxonomy): domain Eukaryota; kingdom Metazoa; phylum Chordata; class Mammalia; order Artiodactyla; family Bovidae; genus Neotragus; species Neotragus moschatus. The sequence continues at coordinate 13,031 of SJYA01012743.1, forward strand.
TGCGACGTGCAGGCCGGGCTGTCATTCGGTCTCCTTTTGCATTCATATTTAACTTCTTTCATTCTGTGGCCTTTATTAGCTGAACTCCTGGAGCTTGTAGCACATTTTAAACAGCAACACTGGGAGGATGTAAATGCAGAATAATGTATCAGGACTCAAATTTGCATGGTCAAATGTCAAAAAAATTAGGCCTTCCCCAGAACCATGTCAAGAGAAATAACATAAGTGGGCAAACTCAACAGCAGGCGTGCCATTATCATTTAGCAAAAGCTGTCATCACCGCCAGCCAGTGGAAGCAGTGGTCATTAGCTGGAGCTCTACTGGGGGACGCTGTGGTTCTCTCTTTTCCTTTTTTTAAGGATTTTTATTTTTTCCCCATCATCTGACAGAATACCGCAATGCCATGTTGCCTTCCTGACAGGGAAGTCAGGAGATGGGGGCTGGTGTCTTTGGAGTGGGAGGAGTGGAGGGTTAAGGAGAAAAATCCATAATCGCCCACTGTCAGCTAGAGGGTGCAGGAATTGCATTACCTATCGGATAAATACTCATTAAGAGTAATCACTTTATTTCAGCTCTATAATGACATTAACAAGCTTGGAATACAGGGAATTACACGAGTCAGAACAAATAATTGAATATTCCACTGCGGAGGGAACACAGCACAAGCCTGCCTTCACGTCATGCCGTCTCTGAAGCTAGCACAAGCACGCAATTAGATAATAAGCTTAAGCAGCATTAAATTGGCCCTGCTCATACCACCACCGAGAATAAAGAAGTATTAATTGTTCAACTCTCACCTGCTTGTAATTTCATGCCAGGTGAAGGCTAGCAAGCTTGCCCTATTTTGATTTCAAGGGTCTTGTACACAGAATTTGAACAAACCAATAAAAATGGAATTTAAAGAGAGTCTGAGATAAAGAAAGGCGAAAGCCGATGTTGGTGAGAACCATGCTAGTGGGAAGGGCTCTTCTCCGGATGCGAGGCGGCTGAAAACCAGGCTACATTTTAAAACTAAAGGTTACCGAAAGAATGTGACAAGTATCCTATAGAAATCGCCCGCCCCCCCCCGCCAATATTTCTAGCAGGAGCATTTCTTTCTAAGTGATTATAAAATCTCCTGAATAGGCGTATGGAGATGGGAGTCACACAATTCCTTACAATTGGCACAGCTGGGTGAATAGGGATGAATGAGGATGTAGGTACCGACACAGATATCGCTATAGAACCAGAGATGAACGTAGATCCAGACAAGATTAGCACGGTGCATCCTTAGTCACAGAGAATGCTGAAAGTGAAGGTGAAGCAGCTCAGTCGTGTCCGACTTTTTGCGACCCCGTGGACTGTAGCCCACCAGGCTCCTGCGTCCATGGGATTCTCCAGGCAAGAACACTGGAGTGAGTTGCCATTTCCTTCTCCAGGGGATCTTCCCGACCCAGGGATCGAACCCAAGTCTCCCACATTGCAGGCAGACGCTTTAACCTCTGACCCACCAGGGAAGCCCAGGAGAATGCTGCTGCTGCTGCTGCTGACCCAGGGATCGAACCCAGGTCTCCCACATTGCAGACAGACGCTTTAACCTCTGACCCACCAGGGAAGCCCAGGAGAATGCTGCTGCTGCTGCTGCTAAGTCGCTTCAGTTGTGTCCGACTTTGTGCGACCCCATAAGCTCCATAGATCCCATAGACCAGCTCCCCCGTTCCTGGGATTCTCCAGGCAAGAACACTGGAGTGGGTTGCCATTTCCTTCTCCAATGTATGAAAGTGAAAAGTGAATGTGAAGTCACTCAGTCGTGCCCAAACCTCAGTGACCCCATGGACTGCAGCCTTCCAGGCTCCTCCATCCACGAGATTTTCCAGGCAAGAGTACTGGAGTGGGGAGGAGAATGCTAGAGGTATGTAAAGCTTTCGAACAGAACAGGACGTCCTGACAAACAGGAGAAGATTTTCAAAGGCAGGTGAGCCACACTAGACACTTCCCCAACTCGTTTGACTCATTAGTAAGCTGGGACCCTGAGCAAAGAGAAAACTGCCTTTCTGACGCCCCATCCCAGGACCACACGGGCACCACTTGGTGTTCTGGGTCCACACGCGTGGGTTAACCGACGTGATGCAGCAAACTGCACAAGCTGTTCGCAAATGCCCCGAGAACCCAGAAAGCTGCTGCAGCTCTGCCTGCGCGCGAAGCAACGTGTCTTCCTGCCCCTGAGAAGCGGCCCAGACCAGAGCAGGCGGAGATGAGCCGTGAGAGTCTGGGCGCTCTGGGGAGGGCAATTTGGAAGATTCCGTTTACCGTCCGGTCTACCACAATTCCAAATCTGTGTAGCTATTCAGACGAGCCGATCAGCACNTGCCCAAACCTCAGTGACCCCATGGACTGCAGCCTTCCAGGCTCCTCCATCCACGAGATTTTCCAGGCAAGAGTACTGGAGTGGGGAGGAGAATGCTAGAGGTATGTAAAGCTTTCGAACAGAACAGGACGTCCTGACAAACAGGAGAAGATTTTCAAAGGCAGGTGAGCCACACTAGACACTTCCCCAACTCGTTTGACTCATTAGTAAGCTGGGACCCTGAGCAAAGAGAAAACTGCCTTTCTGACGCCCCATCCCAGGACCACACGGGCACCACTTGGTGTTCTGGGTCCACACGCGTGGGTTAACCGACGTGATGCAGCAAACTGCACAAGCTGTTCGCAAATGCCCCGAGAACCCAGAAAGCTGCTGCAGCTCTGCCTGCGCGCGAAGCAACGTGTCTTCCTGCCCCTGAGAAGCGGCCCAGACCAGAGCAGGCGGAGATGAGCCGTGAGAGTCTGGGCGCTCTGGGGAGGGCAATTTGGAAGATTCCGTTTACCGTCCGGTCTACCACAATTCCAAATCTGTGTAGCTATTCAGACGAGCCGATCAGCACCGGATATTTGATAGGCAAACTCAATAATCATTTATAATCTTGACAGGTTAAGGGTCTCCAAGGCAAAGCATAATATACACAGCGCGTCTGAAAATAAGAGAAAACAAATAAAGAATCTCTATATTCCTGAGCAAATACCTGTTCTTTCTCTGGTCCCACAATCTTCCAGTCAGGGCTTCCTTTATCACGCCAATCCTCACAGGACACACAAAACCATTTTCAATCTGCTTTTCTAAGTAGACCACCATCCTGCCTTCACCTCAGTGCTTGCCTATAACTCATGTGGGTGTCTGAAAGTTATATTTCTTTAATAAAGGCAAGGCAAAAAAGAAATTAGGTCCTACTTTAGGACAATTTAGAATGTGTCAATAAATTCAAAATTGAGAACTAAAATAGAAATTTGAGTATTCATCACATTTGTCCTATAAAATAAATTGAAACTGCTAGAAGGAAAATTATCCACTAGCCCAGTATTTTTGAGGGAATAACACCGAGCATATTACATTGTGTAGCAGGTGCCCAATCCATCTTTAAAAAATACCTAGGAAAAGGATATCCTTCAAGTAAAAAAAGCCTGCAATTTGAATATCCTTCCTTCTTCCTTATTTTCCTCTCTCTTCATCCTTTCTCTCATTATACATTGATTCTAGTTTCAGATTCTAGATTCTTACTATAATGAGAGGCAGTTATTCTGGGTCTTAGATTTCATAAAATATTATTATTTGTCGTTGTTTAGTTGCTAGGTCAAGTCTGATTCTTTGAGAGGCTATGGCCCTCCATGTTCCTCTCTCTATGGGATTCTCCAGGCAAATATATTGGAGTGGGTTGCCATTTCCTTCTCCAGGGAACGTCTTGACCCAGGGATTGAGCCCAAGTCGTATGCATTGCAGGTTGATTCTTGACTGAGCCACCAAGGAAATTCTTTATAAAATATTACTTCTTATACAAAGAGCTATCTGAATTATTGTTTGGTAAAATAAAATGTGCCTACTGATTTTTTTCTCTCTACCTAATTGTATGCTGTTAACATTGACACACAAGGGGATATCTTCAAGCAGGTACATTTCTATTGGATCCAAAAACATGTATGAGACAATTAGGAAAAAATACAAGCAAAATTATGAGTCACATTGTATAACAGGATGACCCCAAATTAGAGATCCTCTTATGTGTCATTCAACAAATACTGATTTATCATGTGCTGTCTTCAGTCACTACACCCTGTTTAAGACATTCAGACATATCCAGTTTTCTCAAGGAACTTTATATTTCCTTGGAGTAGACAAGCAGGCACAAGGAGACAGAATATGATACTCACTATAACTTTTTTTTGCAAAGATATCTCCTTGGAAGAAATATTCTTGTCAAGATGAAATCACGAGAGACCTGGCTTTTGGCAGCCGTGTCTTACGCAAGATGTGGCAAGCGAAAGATAAAAGAGGTCACTGGCCCTTCAGCAGGCCCTTCCCCATGACCACCCATTTAGCATCTGAATCTCAGCTCCTCGTTAGGAGCGCTGCTAAGCTCACTGCAGACTGGAGAAGAGGACTCGGGAGGAGCCCTGTTATTATCATTATTATTATCTTTCGAAAGAGAGCAAAGGCGTTCTGTATGTGCAGAGAGAGAAAGGATGACTCGTGTGGCAAATTGGGATCGATTGTTTCACGCAAACAGATCGCTTGTGTGAAGGATGGAGGCACACGGGAACGTATCACGTTGAGTGAAGTAAGTCAGAGAAAGACGAATATATGGCAGCACTTGTACGTGGAGTCTAAAGAAAGGGCACCACTGAACTCATTTATAAAACAGCAGGGACACAGCTGTGAAGGTAAACTCATGGTTACCGGGCTGTACGGGGGGAAGGGATCCACCGGAGATCAGCACTGACATATACACACTGCTGTACATACAATAGGTGACTAATGAGAACCTTTTAATTTTACATACAGTGGTGTGTGTATGTCAACACCAGCGTCCCAACTGATGCCTCCCCACCTCTCTTACCCTCTGGTAACCATGAAAGAAAGTGGAAGCGAAGTCGCTCAGTCGTGTCCGACTCTTTGCGACCCCGCGGACTGTAGCCCACCAGGTTCCTCTGTCCATGGGATTCTCCAGGCAAGAGTACTGGAGTGGATTGCCATTGCCTTCTCCAGGGGATCTTCCCAACCCAGGGATTAAATGTGGGTCTCCCGCATTGTAGACAGAGTCTTTACCATCTGAGCCACCAGGGATACATTTGTTATAACCGAGGAAGCTAAAAGAATACCAAGCAGGGTAAATACAAAAAAAAAAAACAAAAACAACTATCACTAGTCATAGTGGGGGAAAAAAAAGGCAGACAAAATCTTAGAATAAACCAGAGGAAAGAAACACCTTACCTATAGTGGAACAAAGGTAAGAATTACATGGGATATTTCACCAGAAATTACGCAAACAAGAAGCATAGAGCGAAATGTTTATTAAATGGAAAAATTCAAGCAATGACAATTTTGCACACAGTAAAATTATTATTCCAAACCGAAGTAGAAAGAAACAGCTTCACAGGCAGGAACAAACCTTCAGAATTTAGAAGCTAATAGAGCTGCCTTATAAGAAATGTTTAAAGGAGTTCTTCAGAGAGAAGGAAAATTATTTAGGCCAGTGAGTTAGATCTACGTAAAGGAAGTACATCAGAAAAAGAATTTAGGCAAAATAAAACGTTTTATTTTTTCTTAGTAATTGATCTAGTAGGTAACTAAAATAATAAAGAAAAACACACAGGGTGATTATAGCATATACATGAATGTAGTGAATGGCAGCAAGATTGTTACTCACAGTATCGGGAGGGAGGAATTTTGAATACTCAATTCTATGTTACCTATACTACCTGTGAAACAATAAAGGATGTTTGGAAGTAGACACAGATTAGTGGTAAATCTGTATCGCAAATTCTAGAGCAACTACTAAAAGTTTTGGAAACTATACGTAACATATCTAAGTAATACATGAGTCCAAAAAAAAACTTGATTTTTTAAAAAATATTGCAGTCTTTGAGACACTTAAGACATTTGAAATAGATGAAAATAAATAGAAAGCTTAAATTTTTGTAATATAGTGAAAGCAGTGTTTAGAGGGAAATTTATAGCATTGCATGCATACGCATGGGGAAATTTATAAAATCAGTAAGTGAATTGTCCACATTACCCAGGAGAGGAAAACAATTTAAACTTAAATCAAGGAAAAAAGTAATCAAAATTAAAGCATAAATAAATAAAATTATAAACTTGAAAACAATAGAGCAAATCAGTAAAATCAAACTGATTCTTTGAAATAATCAATAAAATTGATGAAACCGTAGCCAGCTTAACCAAAAAAGAAGAGATGAGCAATTTATTAATATCGAAATTAAAGAGCGATCATCAATATTGAGCTAATGGATAGAAAAACGACAAATGAAAATTAGGAAAAGCTCTAGGTCCACAAATTTGATATTTATATTGAAAGATATTTTGGAAGGTCATGAACTATCAAAACGTACACAGGAGAGATGGATAGTATGAACTGTGGTTGTTGCCTGGTTGCTAAGTTGTGTCTGACTCTTCGTGACCCTGTGGACTACAGCATGCCAGTCTTCCCTGTCTTTCACTGACTTCCAGCGTTTGCGTAAATTCATGTCCATTGAGTCGGTGATGCTATCTAACCATCTCATCCTTGGCCGCATCCTTCTTCTTTTGCCTTTAATCTTTTCCAGCATTAAGCATTTCCCAGCCTTTCCCCTTTTCCAACGAGTTGACTCTTCGCAGCAGGTGGCCAAATTATGGGAGCTTCAGCTTCCAGTGACTATATAATAATGAATAATATGAAGAGATTTTATCTATTGAAGACCGTGATCAATGAATACCGTTCCAAAAAAAAAAAAGAGAAATAAACCACCAGGTCCTGAATATTTTATTTGCAAATTCTTCTAAAGTTTAAAGTAGAAATCATATTAATTTTCTCAAACTCCTTCCAAAAATAGAAACAAAAGGGACACTTTATAGCTCATTACATGGGGCCACCTTTATGTTAATGCCAAAACCATACAACCAATTACAAAAGGAACACTACAGACTGATATCTCTAATAAATCCAGATACAGAAATTTTCAACAAAATAGTAGCAGATTGAATGCAGCATTCATAAAAATAAGCGCATGCCATCAAAGAGAGGGATTTACTCCAGGTATGTGAGGCTGGGTCTGTTAGACCTTGCGGTCTTTTCCTAAGACCCGTCGCTTTTTCAAAGATCACCGAGACTCGGATTCGA